>CM017443.1:36533653-36655582 GCA_007726485.1 Eragrostis curvula
GTGCGTGCCCATACGAGGGTGGCGTGTCTGTCCTCCTCGAAGAGCATGACCCGGATAAGGGGCGGCGTCCCAAGCCAAACATAACTCTAGTAGTACGTGATGAATCATCGAACGGGCGGACGGTATGGTCGCGCCGGGAAACGCCATGAAAGGGTAGCGGGGCTGCGGGCTCGCCATCCCGCCGTGGCGACGTACGATACATGCACGCACCCGCGGAGCCAGCTGATGATCCCTCGGTGTTCGGGAACAACCGAACGACAAGATGAGGATAAGGCCGGCCGCCCGGCCCCATGCCGGTGTCGAGCGAGCCCGCCGCGCGCGCCGTCGTCTCTCTGTTCTGTTTCGTTCGTTCCACCGTTTTCGGCCCGGTCCAACGGTCCATCCGATCCACCCTTCCATTTGCCCCTCCCATCCATCCATGCGGTACGCGCCCGCGGCACGGAGCAGCCGCGTTTTCGTCCCGCTCGTCCGGTCCCTACTACGCCGCTGCCGTTTTGGCATCGCGTCGCCTCCCGTTGGGGCGGGCGGCTACGGAGCCCAAGCCCCATCACCCCGCGTGGGAAAGATTCGGCGGGCGCGGTACGGCTCTGCGGAGCGCTGGGCGAAAGGGGCCGAGGCGCGTCACGCGCTCGTCCGGGCTTATCGGGATCCGCCGAGGCGCGCACGCACGGCGGCGCGCGCAGGGGGGCATCCGGAGCAACGACCAGCCGCCGCGCACGTCCGTTTACACACGGGGCCAGTCAAGTCCAGACGCCCGCTGGTTTGAAAGGAGGTCGGCAGAATCAGCCGACCAGGCAGCACTTTGACAACGTGCGCACGAGATCACAAGCCTTCCCGACAAAGCAAACTCAAACTCGCGATTCATCGAACGGAAATGATACGAAGCCCCTCCTCCATGGCCAGAGCTTAGCCCCATTTGGATAGGCAATGATACGGTTTGATAACGAGAAAATTACCTTCCTTTTTCTTCCTGAAATCCAAGCCTGATCGGCATTATCGGAGGACTTTCCTCTTTTAGGTGCTGATTGGACCGGAACGAGATGAGTACTCCTAGACGGCGGTGGGTGCAACTGGGTTGCACCAAGAGACATGCGCATTAAATCCTCTGCTAGCCTCTGTGAACACGGGGGAACACGGCAGGGCCCGCGGTCAGGCCCATCTGACTCAGCCCAGATTGGACTGCAACCATCATCAGTCAATATTACAAGCAACCACGCCTCATCTTCTTCGCGGCGCCTAAAGATGTTTTGGGGGCATGATTACGCATCACTGCATCAGTACAGCTAATTGTTGCACCGTTGAAGGAACGTCTCCAAACAGTATCGCTTACTCTTCTCAATCGTGGTTTCGTATGGGGAAATTGTGATTTGGTTGTGCTCTTTTTGAGGAAAATGATTACTACTTGCATCGTCTCTCGAAAGAATCCTGCCGTACGTCCTTGGGTTGATTTAAACTCACATGGACTCGGCCCACTAGATTTTTATTTTTGACTCCCTGACCTTGGTGTATTACATGTCGGTAACTCATGGTAAAACGGTAAAAAAGAACTATGTGATTAAATTGTTTAATCCCTGAAGCATAGTATGCTTGTTTTTACTTTAAATGTTCTAAAAAACATATTTGCACCATCAAATTATATATTTCACTATACAAACTGTTTGAAGCAACAATAACCCACTATTAGCCGGCCCACATATTGTGCCTTTGACGCCCCACCTCTTCCGGTCATCTGGTGTTTGTGTCTCACTTTTGCGTTATTTTTCACGCGTCACTTGATCTAAACTATAGTGCAAGCGACATAAGTACTTGTCGGCTACAATTATGACAACAAAATAGCTTGAGATTCAATGGATCGATGTGCATGATTTGTAGATTATTGCAGTTGCACGTTTTTATGAAGGAAGAAATAATTTGGTTCTGATGTTTGTTTTACAAATAATCTTGGACTGTATTATTTCTGAACTATACAAAAGAAATTAGATATCCCTTATATGTTCAAGAAAAGGCTGAACGATCATAAATATTTTTTTTTGAGCAAAAAGATCATAAATATTAGGAAATTTGGGCGTGTTTGGCGCCGGCTTATTGCCCAGCTTATGCCCCTGCTTATCTACTGTTTCGCACTGTAGCAATAGTGAAATTACTGTTCATGAAAATGAAGATGCCGGATACGCAGCTATGTGGATGCTTTTTCTGCTTACGCACTGTACCTACAGTACTGCTACAATGCATAAGCCGGTGGAGAAGCTGACCATATAAGCCCAGCCAAACACGCCCTTAAACTCGACTTGGAACTCTGTCCAACTCAGCCCACCGGACGGAGCTGTAGTGCAGCAGCAGAAACCGGTCCAGGTCTCAGTCAGGTTTGGAAAATCGTTGAAAACCGGCCGGTTTTCGCGATAACCGGTGAAATCGGTCCGGTCCGATAAGTCCGGTTTACCGATTTTCGTATTTAAAATTTAATTTTTTTTGAAAATTTGAAAAAAATTATCGATCAAAACCGACCGGTTACCGGTCGAAATCGGTCGATAACCGGTGAAAATCGATCGGTTATCTTCTCGCCATTTTTCGGTCCTGCGTCCAAGACCGATCAAACCGACCGGTTACCGGTCGAAATCGGTCGATAACCGGTGAAAATCGATCGGTTTCGTGGTTTTCGAATTCAAAATTTGAATTTTAAATTTTTAGTCGAAAACCGACCGGTTATCGTGATAACCGGTGAAATCGGACATTTCAGTGACGGCCGGTTTTAGCGATCTGATCGATATTGTAATGCTTGGTCTCAGTCCATCCCTCAACCCTCTCCACAGTCTACAGTCCATCATCCATAGCTCGCTCCTCCCTGCAGGTCCGTTCGTGTATTCCCCCCGTTATAAATAGTGCTTGGATTCCACAAGCCCCCACACCGTCTCCGCCACACTCTCCTCCAGTCCTCACACACCCACCACCTCCGCTCAACCGCAGCAAGCAGAGGCATCCGGCCATCCATGGAGTTCTACGTGGACGAGAAGTGGAAGTTCTCCAAGAAGAGCCGGAACAGCAGCAGCTGCCGGCGCGTCCCGGGAGCCGGCGGGCCGGCCGGCGGCGACTCGTTCCTGAAGCGGTCGTCCAGCGTGCGGGACGTCCACGCGATCGGCCGCCGCGGCTCGGCCGGCGCCGCCGCGTCGACCGGGTGCGCGCCGCAGCCGTCGTTCTCGAGCCGGTGCGCGGGGCTGGTCAAGGAGCAGCGGGCGCGCTTCTACATCATGCGCCGCTGCGTCACCATGCTCGTCTGCTGGAAGGACTAGCCGGCCGGTGTGAATCAGCAGCAGGCGCGCGCCACAGCCGCACCGGCCCGCCGCCGGCCAAGCGTCGGCGCGGATCGGGCCCTCGTCCTCTGCCGCCGCTTCTCCTTCAAGATTAGAGCCACGCGCTGAAGAAAGCAGGGAGGGACTAGGGGAAGAAGGCTAATTAGGTGATGTGTGTATAGATCAGCCTTAATTAGGACTCCTTTTCTTCCTTCTTACTACTAGTCCCATTCCTGGGATGGTTTCTTGATTAGCTAGTAGAGTGATTAGTACAAAGTACTACTTAGTCCAGCGAGCTAGCTAGATGTGGCGGAATCGTGGACAGTTTTGGGATCTCCTTCTCAAGGAGATGGGGATCTGGTTCTTTACAGCTGCTGCAGGTGCTGCAAAGGTGCACGCACGCAACCACACAGGGTTAATTAGCATCAGCAAAGCAGCTGTAGGAAATCTAGTGGATCTTCTGTTGTACCACGACCGCGGTGAAAAAAGTTGTCACCACCGATGTATAGCTAAAGAAATCAGACGCAACAACATGTTATGATGTCACCAGATTTCTTTATCTTTTCTTTCTGTTTGGTTCGTTTCTCTTGTCATTTTTCTCTCTAGGTGGCATCCAACTAGGATGCCAATTAATAAAGGATGATGAGATATGAAAGTGAAACACACAGGAAGAGGAGTTCGATTCAACGGGTAAACAGAAGCCTTGAGAGATCAGCGAGATGGGTGATTTGGTGATGATGATAGCGAGGAGGAGGAAGACGACCACCGCCGAAGACTGAAGAAGCAAATGCAAAGCATACGGATGAGCGAAGCAGACACAGCCAGGGCAGTAAATGGGGATGGTGACGGTGATGGCGCCCTTTTTCCCCCTTGTCCTCACCCTTTTGGGACTGCCATTTCCGGCGTGGTCATCTGACGCACTCCATTATTGCACTTGGTGCCGCCCTCCCTCCCTCTCGCTCTCCACCACCTCTTCTTCGTCTTGGGACGAACACAGAACAGAGTCAGTCACACACACACGCACATGTATAAGGAGCGAAAAAACGCAGGGCTGTACTAGCTCTCTACACTGATCTGTGGCTGAGACAGTTATTAATTAACGGGCAGTCACATTACGTCAGTCACCAACGCATTGATCCCATTTGTTAATTCCGGGGAATGAGTTGGAACGGTCGATTTGGGGGAATCAAAGCATCAAACAATGTGGTAGAGAGAGATAAAAAGAGGGCGCCACTGCCCCGGCTTTGGCCGGAGGTGAGCTGGGCCATCTCCCCCTGCTGATCAACACCGCACTCGCAGGCAAACGGATGATGCCATCACCTGCACGGCGACGCCGCAATTGGACAGAGCCGTTGAGAGAGAGAGAGATAGAGATGTTCCTGCGTTTCTCTGCCGTCGCCTGTGCGCTCGTGCTGAGACCGGGCCATCCTTCTGTTGATGCATATGGACGATGCAGTACCACCACAAGACGGCCCGTGATCTAACAGGGAGGAAGGACAGGTCTAGCGACGAATACACCTGAAATCTAGTAACTGACAGCGTGTGCTGGGCGCGCGATTCTGCCAAAACTCGGCAACGCTGAAGACAGTAATCCAAGTTTATTTGGTGTAACAAAAGTTCAGCTAAGATACCAGTATCTTGGTAACGAAAAGGATTCGTCAAAATGTTCTCACAAGCTCCCGTCTTTATCTAAAATTAACCCACTCACCGACTGCTGATCCACACCAGCAATCCAATAAGCACTTTTCCTTCCATCTGTAGTAGAATTTCAGTGGAGCATTACTCGGGGGCTTTGTTTTCCTAAACGGAATTAAACTCCGTTTAAACGGTGTCTAAACGCTAGACAGGTGACCACCGTCTATGCCGTTTAACCCGTTTAAACTCCGTTTAGCTCGTTTAATCGCAGTTTTGCCCCGTTTAAACAGTCGTTTAAACAAATTAAACACTAAACGATGGTCAATCGACTGTCTACCGTTTACCGTCTAGGAAAACATTGCTCGGGGGTGTTCGTTTAGGATCTAAATTTTAGAGGGGTCATATCAAAGAAAATTTTGTTATTTAAAAGTATTAAATAAAATTTAATTACAAAATTAACTGCAGAACCCCTGGTCTAATTCGCGAGACGAATCTAATAAGGGTAATTAAGTTGTGATTAGATGATGGTTACTGCAGCATCACTGTAGCAAAACATAGATTAATTAGGCTCATTAAATTTGTCTCGAAATGAGCATTCATCTGTCAAAAAAAATTTGTCATTAAATTTTATTTAATACTTCTAAATGACAAAATTATTTTTGATATGATGGGTCTAAATTTTAGAAGAGAGGAAACGAACGCCCCCAGTTCAGACACAAAATCATCCTACATTTAGGGCGTGTTCGGCGTTTTAGAGTTTAAAATTTAGATGGGTTTAAACAAAAAGAATCTTGTCTTAAATAAAATTTAATTACAAAACTAACTGCAGAACCTCCCCTCTAAATCGCGAGACGAATTTAACGAAGGTAGTTAAGCCGTGATTAGACGATATTTACTGTAGCATCACTGTAGCAAAACATAGATTAATTAGGCTTATTAGATTCGTCTCGTAAAGATGTATCCATCTGTAAAAAGGTTTTGTCATTAGACTTTATTTAATATTCCTAAATAATAAGATTCTCTTTAAAGCTAAATTTTAGAGGGGTCTAACCAGGTGCAACGAACACACCCTTAGTAGTTGGAAACGTGACAGGGACCTAACAATGAGCAAGTAGGCCCAAGTTGGTGTAGCTGGCCGGCGAAGCTAGCGTACGTGGGGGTCTCGGAGCTGCTGTCGTGGCGAACGAAGCGGTCCGGCATGCACTCTACCCTTCTTCGGATCGCGCGGAAGCTAATTTCTGAATGCAACAACCCATGCCAAACGGAGTATTCTACCATATCTGCTGCCCCTGCCCGATTTTCCAAGAGACAAGCCGAATCCTCTTGCAGAATGTAGCAAAGCGAGGTCAAGACGTGCGGTTTTAGGCAAAACCCAGCCAAAACTTTGGGCTGCCCTCGACGCCTCCTCCTCCATATCTTGATCTGAACATTCTTCAATCGCGCAACGGGAGATAAGTACTCCCTATAGATCAAGTGATTAATGTTCACTGCGAGAACAGCAAAAGGATCAACACACTAGTTCAGACGTTGGACGCCTCATCAACGACAACTAAAAATTGCCTGCCTTCATAAAACTGCTCAAAAATTGCCGTCCCCTTGGCTAAGATTTTTACTGTATCAACGGTAGAGCAAAACGGGTAAGCACTAGTTGAACACTGTGCTTCCTAGCTGGCCTCGTCCTCTCCTCTCCTCGCCTAGCCAAGACACTCCATGTGCCGGCACCAAACACTGATGTGATGTACGCTCTCAGCTCTCTGTTTCGTCGCAGTAAGGAGCAAAGGATAAACAGGGTTTTGCGTTACGGTTCATGACGGCATGCAATCTACCACTAACCAAGTACCGATACTGTCATCAGTACGACGCTGAAAGTGGTATGCCAATCAGCTCCGGTCAAGCTCACGCGCACGCAAGCGCACTCGCCGGCGCGATCCGCCTCTCAGTTGTCAAACTCACGGCTCCACTCGTGCGCGCAACTTTGAGCAAAGCGGGCAGTATTTTTCCTGGGGCCGTATCATGATATGGGAATTTATCCCTATCAGCGCTTTTGAGTGTCTGGTCTTCTTTGGGCCCTGCTGCTCTTGTCAAGTGCTCATGGTCATAGGGAAAGCGCCGTTCCCGGCCACTCCCCAGGCATTGTGGGGGAATCGCCGGAAATAAAGGAGTGATAGATCCGATAGGAACAGAAGGCCGGATCCTTTTCATCATCATTTCGTTGATTTGCTTATACGGAAATGGGCGGAATATTTGCTCTCTCCGCACTCCTCTCTTCTCGGGCGGCCCCTGATTAAGCGCGGTTAGTTATATATAAGCAGGGCTGCTGCTTACTTGCAAATGGCACCATCGATCTGCGTTCGGTAATGGGAAAAGTTGTCCGTGGCGTCGGAATCTCTTTGAGGCAGCTGACCGGCAGATTTTCTAACGGGAGCGGAACCCGGCCGCGCGTGCTAACTTCACGCTCAGCTCCAACTCCCGTTCGCTTGACCGTCCTCGTCATCACTAGCCGTCGCTAACGCGTTGTGTGTAACTTGTTTTTGGTCTGTTCCGTGTGAGAGTTATGGATCGAGTAACGTGCATGCGCATTCGCTCCCGTTCTTCCTCTCTGCGGTCGCGTTCAGCATGTGCCGCGTCAGCAAAGGGACAAAGGGTAGAAACAGTACTGACCTGACGAATAACAATGGACTCGTCTCGTATGGGGGGATGTGGCACCCAGCTCAGCTGTGGACTGTTTAGCGGTGGGCTCGCGATCCCATTCCCTCGCGCGACATGATTGATGCTTCCTGGTTCAGGAACCCGGGAATGAAGCCGCAGCGATCACCACTGATCAGAGACAGCCGAACGATCGCCCCATGCTCCTCTCGAGAAAGTCCACGATCCGCGCGACGCGAAACGATCAGAATACGTACGAGACGGCGGACGGGGTGCCGCAACCGCAACTACCCGGCAGCGGGGCATGGACCGCCCCGTTTCGACGCACCGAATCGAAGGAACCGCCCCGTGCGGCCTGACGGCGAGAAACTCTGAAGTCGCGATGGCGTCAGAGAAGTTCCAGACGCGCGCAGCACGGTCCGGGTACTCGAACGCGTGCGCGGCGGGCGGTGAATTGATAACCATCCGTGGCTGCAACCTGCAAGCGTGCCGCAGTGAGTTCTCCCCATCCCGTCGTCTCACCACCGAGGCACCGACTCGCACTGTTGCTTGCTTGCCTTCGCCGCGCCTGGCCTCGTGCGCGCGCTCCCGCTGGTACCGCGTCCGGGGCGCTGCGTCCGCGCGCACGGCACGCTCGATCCAGCAGCATGTGAGGAGGTCCGCGTGCACGTTGGTGTGGGGGGCGGCGGCGCCAATCTCTTGCGTCGAGAACTCGAGATAAGGTACCAGCCAGACGGCCCACAAGACAAGACCGACGGACGTGCGCACGCGCGCGGTGAGTAACTGGCACCGGGGACTACCGAGCTCTCGCGTTCACGCACGCCGGCCCTCTCGGCGCCGGTGGAAGCGAACGTGCGCGCGACAGGAATAGGGTTCTGTGCGGTGGCGCTGACCGTTGACCTGACCTGCCAGAGTCACGGAGCACGGGAGGAAAGAAGGCACTGAGGCGCTCACAGACACGTAGCCAAGACACAGATCATTTGCAGGAGAGAGGAGAGTGCTGTACTGGTTCTCAACAGTGATCGCAAGTGCCCAGTCACAGAGAAGCTCTGCTCATGGTCATCCCAAACATTTGCGGGGATAGCATGAAATAAGATTCTGGTAAATTCAATCGGTCAATGACACCCGATCCTTTTTCATCATTGCACCGACTGCTTATACCAGCTGATACGAAAACGTGCGGAATACTCTTCTCATAAGCCCTGAACAAGTGCTCTAAGTTACAGAACTGCTTAGAGCAAGCCCAATGCATCAGACAAGCATTGTCTCCACAAAATATTTGTTTATTTTCTATCAGTCCCATAAACTATTTGTTTACTTTTTATGGGTCCCACTGTCCAACCATATGTCAGTCTTTTGTCTCACAGCTGCACCTGGAAGTCGCGCATTGCAACTACCAACACCTCCCTCTCTCCTCCCCTCTCTCCTCCACGTCAGCTGGTAATGGTCGAATCGACAAGGGTTGGGCTTGCTCTTATACTTGGAAAGTTGGAATTGTATCATTTGCTTCGGTAATGAGAAAAGTTGTCCACTAGCTGAAGAATCTTTCTGACCAACAACGATTTTCTAACAACATTTAGAGACCGGCCGCGCTAAATTCACGCTCGCTCCTTCATTTGACCTCATTGATTAACACTAGTTTTTTGACGGGATTGATTAACATAACACTAGTCGTCTGCTACTAATTAACAATCTGACACCTTGGTCTAGCTTCGTTCTTTAATTGGTTTGTTCCAGGCTTCCAGCTACTCACAATTCACACAGACAGGAAGAGAATGAAAATTAATAAGCCACACGGACAAAAGTCACCGGTGAAAATTGATCTGCTGGGTTTACCTAACCAGAAAGAGAACTTATGCGAGGGCTAAAATTGCAGCTGTGACCGGACAGCCAGACGATTGCTCCATGCACTTTTGAGAAAGTCCATACAATCCACAACGCAAAACAAGACGGCGGCGCGCGGCCATGGAATATGGAACCCACCCTCGGCAACGCAGCATGGACGTCCCGTGTCGAATCCCGGACGAAATCTCGTATCCCATGCAAAATTCCATGTATGATCAGATCATGGAGCTAACTCTGGCCACCTAAACCTGTGACCTGGCAATGGCATGCACCTGGCTTCAGCTCGCTTGCCGCATGGCATGGGACCAGAGCCACGGTGGTGAGTGACACGCACGAGAACGCATGATGCGGGTGCTGCTGTGAGCCGAGCGCCCAGTGCGTGCGAACAGCCATGGAACGGAGTGACGCGCGCGCTGGCTCGACCAGGAATCTCGATCACGGTCACGGACGAGCCCTTGCTTGGCTCGCACTCGTTTCCCACCCCGTCCGTTGTCACCGCATCAATCAACCTCGCCGGCCGTTGCTCCCACCGCGCGAGCACGCACGGCACGCCCTCCACAGTCCACCCCTCGTGCGCCGGCTCGAGCACCGGTGTCGCATGCAGCTCCGAGCAAGTTGCTACCACGTTGGGGTGCTGCGCTGCGCTGCGCCCGCCCGCACGGCACGGCACGGTCCAGCATGTGAGGAGGAGGAGGAGGAGGAGGAGGCCCGCGTGCACGTTTTGGGCGGTGGAGCCGTGCTTGCTCGTGCGCAGCGAGCGAGACGGCATCAGCCGACCTCCCCTCGAACTGGACGCCTCTCGCGGTCGCGACGGACAGTGAGTGAGGGCCTCGGGCACGAGGTCGAAGCGAACGTGCCCGCGCGCGACATGAACAAGATGTATGTGCCGTGACGCTGACCGTTGACCTGCCACGGTTCAGGGGCCCACCAACCTGCTGGGCCCTTCAATAGCACCGGCGTCACGTAGCCGTCGGGCGGCAGGAGAAGAGAAAGAAAGAAGGCAGGCCGACAGGCTCAACATCGCACGTGGGGGTGGTGGGGTCACGTGGCCCCGCGCTCTCCCCCACCCACCGGACCTGGATCAACCCCCGCGCTCGCCATCGATTTGACCGCGGCGGGCCTTCTTGTGTCTCGTCGCCGCGCGGCCCGGCCCGCCACGAAGGCGCCCGTACGGCGGCGCGTCGGGGGAGCGGAGCCACGTGCGGCGGGGCCGGCCGCTGTTCGGCGCGCTCGCTGACGCCGCGACGCACCGTGCGGCCGGAAGGCGACACGGCCGGCGGGCAGGTCAGGGTCACACCAACAACGACAGGTTTCACACCTCGAATGCCGCGGCTTTACTTTGGATATGTTTGGGCCTCGCGCCGCCTGGAAAATCTGCCGCCGGATTCGAAAGGATTCAGGGCAAAGGATTCAGTACGCACGTAGCGCTCGATGCCGTTTGGATGCATGTGCTCGTGTGAATGATCGTTCTGCGGCGCTACCTGGCCACTGCCCGTGCGGGGGCGCTGCAGTGTGGTCGCGAACTCATGATTCTTGAGTCGGTGGCTTTGACTGCATGTGTGGGTTGTCAAGATTGACTGCGCACGCTCCCACGAAGGCTCTGACGCTCTGCTCTCGCGCAGAATGCCGCAGGTGACTGGACTTCGACGAGGAGGAGATTCTTGGACCTGGAACCAGTTCCGATGCGCATGCCGGGAGGGAGAGGAATGTGCAGCCCGGAGATGTACGGGGAGACTTGTTAATCCCATCAAAGACTCGTTCATTTGTGATTTGGGCCGACCCAAGTAGGAGTATTGCTGCATTCTCACCAAGTTCTACTCAAGTTCGGTTGGCAGGTGAAATGGGAGCGAACTAGCGAAGGCAGCTTCGCACTATCGTTGCCAAACCTTCTTTGCCTGAGCCAGTATGGTGTCATGAGGCAGTATGGCATGATTGACAATAAGTGTGTTTGTGCATAGTACTATTCAGGGAGTACTTAAATTTGCAACAATCAGCACAAAATTCGAACTTTCCCAACGGGCGTAGAAACATCTTTCGTCTTGCAAAATTTACAGTCACTTTGGTTGGATTAGATGCATAACTTCTCCTTGACGGGCTAATGGCATTGACCAGAAACATTGTACATACAGAACAATATAGAGTAAATTTCACAAAACTACAACTATTTGTGTCCTTGTTGCACAAAACTACAACTTTTTTTGGCCAGTTTCACAAAACTACAACTATTCTGAACTCTTGTTTCACAAAACTACAACTATTAGGCTTGGTCCCACATGTCATCCACACATGCTATGTGATATGGACCCACCCGTCAGTGACACATGTGCAAAAAAGTTGTAGTTTTGTGAAACAAGAGGTCATAATAGTTGTAGTTTTGTGAAACTGGCAAAAAAAGTTGTAGTTTTGTGCAACAAGAACACAAATAGTTGTAGTTTTGTGAAATTTACTCAACAATATAACAAAACCTAGCTCAAAATTTGTTAAGACCAAAAATTCATTGTTGCACCACACAACAGTATAGCTCACAAGCATAAAGGAATGAGTGACAAACAAACAAAAAAAAGAGTTAATGATTATCTCATCGATCAAGGTTCACACGCCGGTTCATCATCACTAATCTTTTGGCGTTTGGTTGTGGGTTCATTCTCGGCATCGTCTTTGATCTCTTCAGATTCTGGAGTTGACTCATCAGGCACCGCTCCATTTCCATCTTCGTGGCTGATGGCACCATTTAGAACACCATTGATGGAAACATGCTTACTCGTGATCTTCCGACCTGCCCCTGGCCTTCGGCCCCCAGTGGCCAGTGGTGTTCTGGGTTTGGAAGGAACCGTTGAACCAACTGTTCTCGAGAAATTTGCCTAGGTAAACACAAAAGATGAAAAAAAAATACAATCGTCACATGCTGTAGAAGAAACATATAGGAACATCATAACCTTAAATACTCAATAACAGCATACTTCTAGCGTGGGCGGTTTCGAAAGGATTGCCGGGCCGGGAGAGTAACGTGGCTGTTCCTTAATAGGATGCATGGTTCTTCACCTGTATTGAAATACGCAAATATATTTGTAAGGTAATTATAAGTTCATCTATGAAAAGGCATACATCAGACACCAAAATTGTACGATGTGCTGAAAGAAATTATGATAGGGTCAACAAATTTTACCCACATGCCAAAATCAGGTTCGTTGGAAGGCCAAACTGCACATGCCAAAAGTCATGCACCTCACAGGCACGTGTTGCAACATATGCACGCTCATCTGTGTCCATGAAACAGATAGGTGGGCGATCGTCTGGTGAGAAGTTCCTTGATCCCATGAACTGAGCATATGCTGCACCGAATGTGTTCTGAGCCATGTCTCAGACATGAGAAACCCGTGAGGATATAACACGAGGACGTTCCAACAGAACTTCCTGGAGAAATAAGGTCATATCAGCGACACGAATGGGGGAAGAAATTCATTACTTCATGGTAAATAATCGCATATTCAGTTGACATGGACTACCGAACCAGCAAATCTAAATTGCTCACAAAGTTGGCAAGCTAAAAGTCCAACCCAGGTACTTTCAACATTGGCTACAACATGCTTAATCTGAATCACAAGGCAGTAAAAAAAATCCTATTTAACATTGACTGCGTTAGCTAAAACATCGACCTGCTATTGCCAAAAGCTATATGGAATTATGGGCTCTTTATGGCCTAGGGCAACTGTTTGATGATAGAGGAGGCAGTATGAGCAGCGGACACACGTACAGGATCGCCTCCTTTGGCCACGTCCGTACGTCGTCATGCATACGCCCCTGCGTCCCTGCACCGGGCCCCACTTCACAGTAGCAATTCTTACGCTTTCGTCCTTGCTTTGCGTAAAAAGGTTAATTACTACTGAACCTTGGACTAGGTATTTAAGTTGGTCACGCTCCCTCTAAATTTTCAATGTGAGACTAAATCCATGCAACTAGCACTACATGCTCATGTGCATTTTGAGCCGAATTTCTTTGGGCCGGGCTTTCACACTGGCTTCCCCGTAGTCTCCCTAAGAGCAGCTATAAGATCAGCTCTTCTTGGATCAAGTATGGCCCCAAATGCAGAACCAAACGCAACAGCTGCCTGCTGCAAACCCTTCAGATGCACACGAGCCCCCAGCATCGTTCTGCATCCACCAAGAAACCGTAATCAGAATAATAATTGTGAACAATAACAATGGCAAGTAGCAGCAGCATATAACTGGACACTGCACGTACTACAGACTGCATGCAATCGTTTTCTATTTGTAAGATCACCAATGACACTATGAAAAAAAAAAGGAAAAAAACAGGCGTGCTTCAGTAAAATATGAAAATGAGCTTTTAGTTATTCCAGAAGCATGTTTCACAGTTTAGTGATATAAAATTAATAGCAGAACAAGGTGGACAACACCAGCTAAGCATTGGAGATTCTGGTTGCAATGGTATGCGCGCTGATGGTTTATCAACTATTAAAGACAATTGAGAAGCACCAAACATATGTTGCTCATAAAGAAAAGGAGTATTCAGCTTCAGGTAGCAAGAAAGTTGCAGATTCCGAGATTGAATGCCCAAACCACACCCCTTTTTACGGCAAAACATACTTTAAATTGTCTACTTAGTTTACCAAGAGCAACTGCTAGGACAGGCTACATAGCACAGATTACAAGAAACAGACAGTTGTAATTGTAATAAGAGTAGTAGGTTAACTCAATCATAAAGCCATATACTACTCGATGTCTCACCTTCGTTTCATACGAGGGAACAAATTAGTGTCTCACTAGATCATGGCAAAGCACCTGGAATCTTTGGAACCTGTCACGGACTTATATAAGCAAGGCAGCGAATGAGCGTAGCAGCAAAAACAAATTGCAGAAAATATAAGCGTACAAATTAAGACATGGTTTGCAGTAAATACACTTTGCTGATCAAGTCGATCAAAGTGGCGGCTGTAGGGACTACCTTTCGCTCTAGCCTGAGTGCTCAAATGACACTTCTATGCACCAATGACGTTAATTAAACTACCATTGGGCACCTCAGATATTACTCCCTCCATATTCTTTTATTTGACGTTAGGACATCAAAAAATAGTTCATTTTCTATACAGATTCTTGTCTGAGACGTCAAATAAAAGAATATGGAGGGAGTAACTGTTGTATATGTATGATAGCAATGACAATCTCCTAGAAAGAACATTTGGTCAGCATGACATGACCTAGCCTATCATTAAGTTCATCGGCAGTTCTTTTTCTCCCACTAGTTTTCCTAGTAATGTTCTAAAATTTCAGTTACCCTATTCGATCTTTGCTTTCTTTTTGGATCCCCTCATTTTCCTCTTCGATCTCCCACCCTCTCTCTTTGCTCCCTGTTAGGATAATCATGACTTGGATTGTGTTACAAGTCAGTCTGTTAGTTAGCGCGTGTGTGCGTGCGTTCAGTTGTGATGCGTGTGTGTCGCGCAAGTGGAGTAGGCCAGTGCATGTGTGTGTGCAGTTAGCGGCAGGCATTAGAATCGGGAGTGCATGCATGGCTCACGATCAGAGGACGCCCGGGTCACACGGCAAGGCGAATGGCTCACGTCCGTCGTAGGAGCAGGTCGCAAGGAGATCGTGTGTGTGCGTGGCTTGATCGCAGGAGTTAGTTGCTCGGTGCTGCGTGCTATAAAACGCCATGTACTCAGTTTGTTCGGTTTGAGCCGAGCCGAGAGAATAGAAGAGAAAAGACGGCGTTCGTCGCCGGCGGGGCGTTCGGCGCCCCGTGGCGGGCGTTCGGCGCCCACCAAATCGAGTGTCTCGTGTTCTTATGATTGTCCGGCAATCCTCGGTTCCAACAATTGGTATCAGAGCTGGTTCGTTTGTGGGCTCGTTCCCTCCCCTCGCCGGAGGCGTGCCGACGGTGGTGGTGTTCGCCGGAGTTGTGCTGGTGATGGCTGGGACAAAGCCGGCGTTCACCGGCGGCTGCGCGATGAAGCTCCGGGCCGTGTGTCGGCTCGTCGAGGTGCGCGGCGCTGCGGTTGCCTTGGTGAGGCAGAGGCGAAGACGGAGGGTCGGCTCCACGTCCGGGCATGGAGCGATCAACGGCGTTCGTCGCCGGAGGGCGTTCGGCGCCCGTACCTTGTGTCAGTTCACAAGTGTGCAAGCAATGGTGGCGTGTTCCTCCACCGCAAGGTATCGTGTGGCGATTGTTGCAGTGATGAGAGGGAAGCGCCCGGTTCATGGTCGGGGGCGACGGGATCAATGGTGTGTCGCCGGAGAAGTGGCGTGAGTCGGCAAGAGAAAGGCTGCGCGTTCGCGCTGAGGCTTGCAGAAGTGATCATGTCAGGTCGGGAGGCCGTGGTGGCGGCCGCGGCGACGACGGGGACGGGAGCTGCAGCAACTCCGGCAACGGCAAGTCAAGATTAGGGGGAGTTTGTTAGGATAATCATGACTTGGATTGTGTTACAAGTCAGTCTGTTAGTTAGCGCGTGTGTGCGTGCGTTCAGTTGTGATGCGTGTGTGTCGCGCAAGTGGAGTAGGCCAGTGCATGTGTGTGTGCAGTTAGCGGCAGGCATTAGAATCGGGAGTGCATGCATGGCTCACGATCAGAGGACGCCCGGGTCACACGGCAAGGCGAATGGCTCACGTCCGTCGTAGGAGCAGGTCGCAAGGAGATCGTGTGTGTGCGTGGCTTGATCGCAGGAGTTAGTTGCTCGGTGCTGCGTGCTATAAAACGCCATGTACTCAGTTTGTTCGGTTTGAGCCGAGCCGAGAGAATAGAAGAGAAAAGACGGCGTTCGTCGCCGGCGGGGCGTTCGGCGCCCCGTGGCGGGCGTTCGTCGCCCACCAAATCGAGTGTCTCGTGTTCTTATGATTGTCCGGCAATCCTCGGTTCCAACACTCCCTTCATCTTCGCTCTCTATGATCCCTTCCTTGCCCTCTCCGCTCCCTTTGATCTCTTTGCTCTCTTCCTTTTCCTCTGCGCTCCCTTCGTCTTTGTCGTTCCTCTTCGATCTCTTCCTCTTTATTTTTTTTGACCTCTTCCTCTTGGACCTCTGCCCTCTTTGGTGCCATGAAATATCTGATGTAGCCCATCTGTCCGATTTTGCATTCGCCAATCAGGGTTTGCGTTGTTGAGAGACAGATTCTCACTTGATTAAACAGGGTAGACACCTTGGCGAAGGAGTTCATGTACTTCAGGTCCAAGGTCATGGAAACTGGTGCTCGCATAGTTACAACGGTAGCAGTAGCTTCTGGCTGCATTGATACAAACATGACCCATTAACTAATAACTAGTGCAGATACGCATAAATATGAACCATTCTTCAGTAGTATTTTCTTAAATAGTAGTTGAATGGCACAAGATACTAAAGATGTTACTCCTCCATATGATAGAACCAATTGAAATTTATAGAAAATACAGATGTTAATTTGCACTGCAGAGTGGTTAACCACCTCAACCAGATTTTACAGTTAAGGAGGAACTAAGCAATAACTAAAAAAAACAAACGTCTAATTCAACCCCATTTACCAATACCAATGTATTAATCAACCAAATGAAGAGCCATGTTCCGCTTTATGAAATATGTAGCTTCTGCTCTAGACAAATTAACATATATGCATAGTAAACTAATACTCGAAAAACAGAAGAGCAACATTAGCAAACAAAGTGAATTAGCAACTCAAGACAGTATAGTGAGACAATGAAATTCTGAGGCAGTATGTGCGCATGTTCTGCTAATCTGGTGCCTATCCACCAGACAGGCTAAAAGGTAACCTAGGCGAGGAACCAAGAATGCGCACTTGCTAACAACATTAGGGCATTAAGAATCCACAACACATCACGTACTGTATGATTGTTCACTGCATTTCATGTTACAGTCACATACAGATATTCAGAGGATGATACGCATTCCAATTTGAGGGGCTAAGAGGGTCAAACCATTAAGTACCTGCATGTACTTGATGTTCACGCGCCCACTTTTTCCCTTAGCAAAGAACTTGAGGCCCTTCTCAGTCACCGAGATGTCACCTACAGCAGGAGATGGAAATGATTGTAGAACTAGAATCCTCCATGCGCCAGTAACAGTTGGCCTTATAAATCACCAGGTAAAATCTATGTACCATCGTCGCCGATGTTGCTGAGGCACTTGCAGACACGCATAAACTCCGCAGAGGGCATTTGGACAAAGGCCTGGTACTTCGAATCCAAAACCTGCCAATCCGGGATTTGGAAGCGCTTGATATTGGCGTCCACAAGCCACAAATCGTAAACCGTAGTGTTATTCGCCTCTGTTCATTTCCACAGACACAAAATCAGCACAGGGTCAGGGCGAAGAGCAGGTAGCGCAAAAGACGTGCGGGCACACGCACACTTACCGGGCGACTCGAATGATAAGGTAATGGTGTTGAAGTTTTCGTCGCCAACTTTGATGGTGATGGTGTCGTCTTTGTCGTTTCAGCCATGTTCAGCTTATTGAACTTGTGGAGCTAAAAAAAAAAGCTTATTGAACTTGTTAGATGCCACAATTTGCTTCTCACGGTAGCAGTGGGTATTTCAGTGGTATTTTTCAAACTGATGCTATAGTTCCTATATTCCCTGTACTTTTAATTAACTAGTGAATTCCGTGATATGATTTCCCTTACGCTATAAACCAGTAGTTCAAGATTTCCTTATATGCTTCGTCCTTTACCAGGCAAACGGAGACTTTGTTATATATATGGCCATACGAAGACTTAGTCAAACTAGGTCAACGTAAACTAATCACTAACATGAACTCAGAAATCATCTGAAAATGATTTTGATTTCAAAGTTATTTCTACATACATGATGCTAGATGCATTACAAATTCAAACCCGAGAATGACCACCCCGGCTGACTTCTGCCGGATATGCAGTGATGCAATATTACAAATCACCCCCCCCCCCCCCCCCCCCCCCCCCTTTCCCCCTTTCCTAAGATGGGAATTAAATAATCGAGAAGATATTTAGTTTAAATTCAGGATGATATGGCATACCAGGTTGTTTGACTAGGGAAGTGTTTCCGCCCTACTATTTGAACAACATATCAGTCAGATCTCTTCAACTTCCGAGCAGCTCAGCAGCGACCGGGGAGGGAGCAGGGGACGAGGACGACGAGCTTTTTGCTTATTTAGGACTCCACTTGAAAGGCTTCGACAATTTGACATAGTTAGGATTGACCTCGCTAAAATGACTCTTATTTCGTTGTCACTTTGATTTGCATATCTTTTTTCCCCTTTTCTGGATTTCTATTTTCTTTTTCTCACCCAGGCCACGTGAAATGACCACCATACCCTCGGGTCTCCTTTTCTTTACCAGCTCCCTCGCCGCATGAAACAAAACGATGCCGCTGACCAAGCGGTCGCCCCTGGCCTTCGCCGTCGCAGTCCCGGCGATCTCCCGGGCGCCCAACCCTGCTCTGCTCCGCGCCTGCCCAGCACTCGCCCGTGCCCCTGCCATGCCCTCGATCCTCCGCAATAGCCGTCGTAGCCGCCAGGTGAATCGGAGTCACCTCCGTCGACTGCCGCTGGGAACTCCGCCGGCTTGCGCTGCTGGCTAGTCCTGCTGAGAGGAAGCGCCCGTGCTTCGCAACCTCCGACGGAGCAGCGATGCCTGGGGCTCATCCTGATCCTTGCTGCTTGCTGTTCGTCTTGCCAGGTGGATTGCTCTGTTGAAGAGAACATGTCTCTTGTGCTTGGACGAGTGAATCCTGTTTCCGAAGCTGCTCTGTCCGTTAGTTTTGGCAAATGGGAGAGTCTTTGCATCTTTCTATTATGTTAGGTTGTATCAATACTCATATTTGTTTGAAAAGTGCCGCAGGGCTGCATGCAGTTCGCATTTTGTATGGGTGTCACAGGCCAGTAGTTACACAAAAATCAATAGATTAATGTACGTATATACCCGTCAGACGCATCCATACGTCGGCCCGAGATCCATGGAGTAAATAGTCTAGCCCTTGCTAAACTTCTACTACCTGCAACCAATTTCAAAGGTAGGGTTTCAGATCAGAAACATCTCGTGAAACAAATAAAAGACGAGGAAAATGGAAACGACACGACAACGAGAGGGAAACTCGATTTCTTGAGGACTTCGCTGACCTCGTTGCTAGGCTGCAGCCCTGTCGCCAGCGGCGGCACTCTGGTCCACCGGCGGCGGCGCTCTGGTCTGTCGTGTAGAAAAGAAGGAAGGGGTATCGAGAGAGAGCTCGTGCATGGATACGAATCATACGGTCATACGTCTTTTGACCTGAGGGTATGGTGGTCATTTCACGTGGCCTGGGTGAGAAAAAGAAAATAGAAATCCAGAAAAAGGGAAAAAGGATATGGAAATCAAAGTGACAACGAAATAAGAGTCATTTTGGCGAGGTCAATCCTAACTGTGTCAAATTATCGAAGCCCGTCGAGTGGAGTCCTAAATAAGCAAAAAGCTCCGAGGACGACTGGGAGGCGGCGGCGGAGGGAGCCGGGGATTCCGGCGACAGAGTTGTTGGCTTTGACTGCTTGTGGGTTCTCAAGATGGACCGAGCACGCTCTTACGAAGGCTCTGGCGCTCTGCTCTC
The DNA here is from genome assembly GCA_007726485.1 of Eragrostis curvula. Taxonomy (NCBI): domain Eukaryota; kingdom Viridiplantae; phylum Streptophyta; class Magnoliopsida; order Poales; family Poaceae; genus Eragrostis; species Eragrostis curvula. The sequence goes on from CM017443.1 coordinate 36,553,624, forward strand.
TCGCAGAATGCCGCAGGTCCAAGACTCCGACGAGGAGATTCTTGGACCTCAGGACCTGAAACCAGTTTGGATGCACATGCAGTTTGCTGTGCAGGCCGGAGATGTATCCGTGTACCGGGAGACTTTCAATCCCAGCATATTTCTCACGAGTTCTAATTAAGTTCTGTTGGCATGTGAAAGGGGACCGAAGACAGATTCGCAATTTCGCTGCCAATCTGTTAACACTCCACTGACAAAACTAGTATTGTCTATGGCAGTATTGCATGCTTGACAATACACTTGTGTTAGTGCAACTACCATTCTACCTAAATTGTCAACAATCGGCACAAATTGGCAAGAAACATCTTTCATCTTGGAAATTTACATCCATTGTGGTTAGGTTAGATGTATAACTTCTCCTTGTACTATACTTTTCACGACAGGCTAATGACACTGACAAGATACATCGTACATACTACAGAACAATATAACAAAACCTAGCTCAAAATTTGTTAACACAAAAATTCATTGTTGCACCACACACAACAGTAAAGCTCACAAGCATAAAGGAATGAGTAATTAAAAAAAAATTATGGTTATCTCATTGATCAAGGTTCACTTGCTGGTTCATCATCACTAATCTTTTGGCGTTTGGTTGTGGGTTCGTTCTCGCCATCGTCTTTGATCTCTTCAGGTTCTGGAGCTGACTCATCAGGCGCTGGTCCATTTCCATCTTCGTGGCTGATATCGCCATTTAAAACACCATTGATAGCATCAGGGCCCAACAGGGAGACATGCTTACTCGTGATCTTCCTACCTGCCCTGACCTTGGGCCCCCAGTGGCGTTCTGGGTTTGGAAGGAAACGCTTAACCTTCTTCGCCTGAGCCTTGCTGAGGGCAGCAACTGCTCTCGAGAAATTTGCCTATGCAAACACAAAAGAGGAAAGAGGAAATAAATTACTATTGTCACATGCTTTAGAAGAAACATATAGGAACATCATAAGCTCAAATACTCAATAGACAGCATACTTCTATCGTGGGTGGTTTCGAAAGGATTGCCGTGCCGGGAGAGTCACGTGGCTGTTCCTTAATAGGATGGTTCTTCACCTGTATTGAAATATGCAAATATATTTGTAAGGTAATTAGAAGTTCAACTAGGAAAAGGCACCCATCAGGCACCGAAATTGTACGATGTGCTGAAAAAAAATTATGATAGGGTTAACAAATTTTACCCAGCAGCGCATGATGTCCCAAATAACATCCCAAGGGGCATCAGACTTTACCCCAAGTGGATTAACATGAGTGCTTGATATGCGGTATCCTGCATTAATAACAGCAGACCGGAACATAACCAAAGACGGAGATGTGCACTTAACAGTACCAGCTATGTTATGGAGACTGAAAAACAACGGAATGTCATGTAACTCCTGCATCACAAGAATAACTCGAATCAAATTGGGTGTATAAAGAATATTCATAATGATTCCTGAATTGCAAATAATTTATACTACAAAAAAAGTTGAATGTGTTGCCAAAGATACACTAAGCTACAGTCTTAACTTTCTGCAAAATCCTCTGGTTGCAACCATTCAGTTTTACCAAGCAAAAGGGAAGAAAAAAGCCCAAAATGGTTTATTGGTTGCATCAGAAGTCACCAAATTGAGTAGTTATTATTGAATTATCTAAACATCTAATGGATCATAGTTATCAAAGTATTATGAAAAAATTGATTCATGCTTCATTTGAATTGAGCGATGCATCACGATTAATAGAGGCCATGAAAAAGACAGTGCCTAAAAGCTCTTCTGATGGATACTGTCTAATTCACTCTTCCGAATAATATCATCAATTTTGAGGGTATAATCAAAAAAGAAATATGAACATTGAGATTGGTCAACATGCTTCTAGTTGCCTATGCATTGATAACAACAATAAATATTGAAGTAAAACTGAAGCTTATAGCAATACCTCTGACACGGTAGTTAGAACTGAAGTAATTTTGTCATATGCAGGATATCTATCTTTCATTGACTTCACATCTGTCAAGGTAGAAACCACCCAGTCTTGATCATGAATAGGGGCTGACCATATTGGGCCACCCACATTAAATTTCTTTCCACAATCACTGCACTCTTGAGGAACAACAGGCCCAATACCAGGGGCATGCTTCACACTGTTATTCTTTAGTTCATACAGGAAGAACAAAAAAAAGTTAAACCATGACCGTGTATCAAGGAGTGGAATAGTATGCAAATTGCAAACATGTACCTTAGAAATGGTCCTCCCAAGACACTGAAGATGGAAAGAATCACAACCAACACATTGATATACATAAGAAAGTTTAAGAGGAGTATTCTTTATTTCACTTGCAGAGCTGCATATGAAAGAGATACAAATTGCCAAATTAGAAACGTCGCAATGTAATTCAACAAAATATTGAACCATAGAAAGGCACAACGATAAAATGGTTAAAAGAAACTCACGTGAATACTCGAACAAAAACACGGACATAAAAATCCATAAATACAGAGAGAACAGGCACAATATATCGCTTGTACCGATTCGCATGGCTCTGGTGCAAAAGAAAACTGATAAGGACAAGAAAAAAAACAACCAAGGATGAAGCATGGAAACTGCAGAGATGATTTCCTTTGGCAAATCGTTACCTCAATACTGGCAAGGAGGATTCTCAAAGCCATTTCATGGCAATACTTGCCCTTGACTGGGTAAGAACCATATCTACAAAATATAATAGATGGTTAACTGCAAGATCTTCTAGAACTTCTATTTGAACTTGGAAGCTCACGACTGTTATAACTTTGGTTATCCACAGAGCTAAGAAAACTTTGAACAATAGCAGACTGAGTATTGTCAATTGTGTTCCCTCCCTTGAACATTCTAACCCTTATGGTTTGTACTAGGAAAAAAACACTGTTATTGGAACTGGTAAAATTGTCAGACATACTTGGAGTAGCAAACTTCTCCATTGGTCCCACACAGGACTGCCATATCAGTGGCAGTGCACATCAATAGTCCACCATCGGCCACAGCCTGTACAGCTGAGTCGAGGAATATAGATGGTGACCCATAAGGATCGAGATCAACCTAAAAACATTGGACAAAGAAAATAATCAAGAGAAGGAAACACGATGCAACGCCATAACAAATAAGATCCAATCTGAAACAGAAACAATCATTACTCCCTAGTTCCTCCGTACTTTAAATGATGACATTAGGACAAAGATTTCAGTTCAATTTTGCACTAAAACAGCCGTCCTAACGTCATCATTTTAAAAACAGAGGGACTATTATTTAAGCAATTTTAGTGTCACTTTTATAGGTGACATTAGACTCTTGTGAGTGCTGACTTGCATCAAAGAAAGAGTTCACGTTTAGTCTAGCAACATAAAAACCAGAAACTATTTGAGTCTCAGCTAAGTTTTGAACTTACACTTAAAACAACAGGAAGAAGGGGAAACAAACTTATTAAAACAATTAGGTCGACATTCTAGTAGAGATATATAAAAAATGTATGGTAACTGTCAAGGCAATAAAAGTAACAACCCCACTCTACATCCTTCATTGAACACAAGTACATGGAAGGAATACCACAACAATAACATGAAACACAAAAGTCCCCCAGAGTAGCTCCCCAAACCCAACCCAGCAAAGTTGTATCCTTCCTATCAAAGCTAGTCAATATAACAGAGTTCAGCATGCAGTTGGCCCTCATTGCAATACGCCAAATGGTCCCATCTTAGAATGGACAAGGGTGATAAAGTGCTTGTGTTATCTGGATCCTTACCACATCAAACTCTTTTGGATGTGTGAGCATGTAAACCCGAGCATCAGCCAAGTGAGCTTCCACCTTACTAACAGCGGAAGCCCCGTTAAACTTTATGTTTCGCTTGCACGCTTCTACAGAAGCTGTGGAAAGAAAAACCATAATGAGGCAAGCACTGAGGCATCAGTAGCTAGGAATTCAAGAAATTGGTTTGTAAAATTTTGTCAATACCTTTATCATTGTCTGTAGCAACTACCTTCCCTAACCCTTCGACTTCACGGGCATACCGGAGAGATCTCAACCCAGAAGCAGCCAAAGCCTGTTTTATTTACCAAACAGACACTAGTCAGTGTATGTGGAAGTATACAACTGATTAGATCTCCCTGTGCCACAATCTTCATAAATAAATACTGCATTTCCATGTTTAAGAGATGCTTCACCTCGAGAACAATTGGTGGCTTAAGCTCTCTGGTTACTTTCCAGGAAGGTGTCTTTGGCGCTTCTTTTGATGGATCGTTTGTTCCATCTACAGCTTGATTTAGCTCATTTTCACGAACATCCATTTCATCATTCTGGCTACCTGAAACATCCTCTCCATTTGGAACTGATGTTTCACTCTGTTTGTCCTTTTGATGTGACTTATTCCTCTTATTCAGTTGGGCCTCATGTTCTTCCTTGCGCTTGTTGACAAAGGTCCTCAAAACGGCGATGGACATATCTCTGTTGTGAACCTAATCAAAGAATAATGTTCAGCATACTGAAATACGCTAATTAACTGGAAGAAAATAACTAATTTTGAATAATGCTATTTGTCTATAACACTTCAACTAGAGATCACCACCAAATTTCATTTATCAACAAAGAGTAACTGTAACACTAGAAAAGACCTCATATCCATGTTTCCTTTAAAGATAATGTTTCGGGGGTTGCGTCACATACATATCCATGTTTCCTTTAGTTGAAACTTGAAACCATCAAACTAATACCTTGTCACTAGCAGGTTTCACATATCTCGAAGCAATTATCAGACTTTCACGGCTTCCAGTTCATTGCAAAAAACTACTATCTGTAGATTGCAAATGCATTTTTTTTAGCTGGACACAAACCACCCTGGTGCTAGAAAGAGGTAAATTTGGAGCCTAAGGTGCAGAACAACGAAGGCCACTAAACGAAACAACAGGTATAATAAAAGCTCCGTAAGCAATACAAATTACCTTACGGGTGCATGACTAATCCGCAATCAATAGTTCCTAAGCTTCGAGCTAATTCAGATAAGAAACCGACACAGCAGCGGCCAAAAACAAAATAAACAAGAATTAAGACACGACGAAACCTGCACGGGATTGAAGAACACGGCGTTGCTCTTGAGCATGAGGATCTCGGCCTCACCCTCCCTCTTGATCTCGTAGTCCTTCAACTTCTCCTCCACTTCCCCCATATCTCCCGATTCGGTACGCAACCCCGGAAACGAACAGCGGGGTCAGGCGAGCTCAGCGGCGGGGACGCACTGCGCCGGATCTGACGGAGAGGCTGGAGAAGGAAGGGGCCGAGGTGTCTGGGTAGAGGAGAAGCGAGGGAGGAGCGGCGGCGGTAGCGGAAGAGCCGGTCGTGGTCTCGTGGAGGTGGAAAACGGCGGCGGCGTTTGGTGTGGATGTGCGTGTGGCGGCGAAACGTAGGAACGGGGTTTAGCAGAACCCTAACTTTTTCCCCTTCCCAAAAATAACCTGTTGTCTACTGACCGATTAGTACAGTTTCGCCGAAAGTATATTTTACTTCAAAAAATCATCAAAGTTCCTCAATGGTTCCGAAACGGTTTGGAAATCTGTCTTGTGGTAATTATAAGGTTTATATAATTTTTTTTCGAGCGGGAAAATCCCCGCGTACTTTTCATTCGAAATACGCGAGCAGCGTAAAAAGTATATCATTACAATGTACCTTGGTCGGTTGAGCAACCGTACATACAATTAACCTCAGCATACCGAGTCGAAATTACAGAGAGGGTACAACAGAACATAACAACTCCAAGAGTTTTTTTTTTTGAAACAACAACTCCAAGAGTTACCACTGATTAGAATATTGTCATTCACCAGTCTAAACCATCACTAGGAAAGTCGCTTGTCGAATTTGTACCAGCCATTTATGAGTTTCAACCCCCATCTTCATCTAACCAAAGTGTAAGGAACCTCCGCACACCTTGGCCGTCTGGTCGCCACTCCCGTTCGTGTCCTCCAACGCCTACAAGGTGATGAAGATGAGAGAGCTTTAAGGGGAGAGGGATCACGTAAGGAGAACGAGCTCCCTGGCCTTGCTAACCCGGCTACAGGAGACAGAAAAACACAAACAACAGCACCACCCGAACACAAATACTTCCAATCCACAGACAACTAAACGAAACACCAAAATGATATTCCGCGGGCATCTGGTTCACAATGGCTGCCCGCACAATTCCAGGATAGAGGCTAGCTATTCCATTTGCTCATAAATCAAGCGCCCACCGACGCCTAGTGCGGGGGAGGAATCCCCAAAAGAGACAGGGTCACTGAAAATTGCAGTCGAAGCGAACCATGTGAACGGGAAGGAGACGAAGCAGCGAGTCTAGCAACGGAGCTCGCCGGATCCTGGGGACAACAACCAAGACAGAGCAAGGAGCAACACAAGGACAAAATGAGAGATATACATGACTGTGGCAAACCAAATGGTGAGGATCAGCACCGACGGAGAAGTGAGGACCCCATTACGACGCCTCCAAAGAGGGGCACGTCGTCGAGAGTTTTCACCTGGGAATCCCACGAATAAGGACAAGAGAGGCACCACAGCGTCGTCTCCAAAGAGAAACATGGCGCCCAGAGGCGTCTCGCCGGCAATGGCACGGAGCCGGTAGGGCTTTCGCCCGGCCATTGCCCCTCATCCTCCGTCACCCAGCCCTATAAATTTTCTCAGTAGGTTAATCTGAATTCCTTCATTTTTCAAACAAAAATAGCAGCCACACAAACATTCCCCATAAACATACATGTTACACTAGCGTATGCATGCGGTTTTGCCCCCAAAACAAAAGAAATTGATGGTATGTGTGTGTATATTGTTTGTACCGAGAGGTGAATTTGATGATCTCTAGTTATTTGCTAACAATGAGCTAACCTTTAGCAAATTATAGTACCGTTTGGTCGCTAAAATAAATAAAATGCTAATGAATCACAATAATTTTAGTTCTTTTTTTTTATGATGCTGAACATTAAACTTTTTCTATCCTTTCTAGTTGTATCATGTTACATTTCTACGTCATTTCCGCAAGTTCAGCGTAGAAGTTTACAACTTTTAGTGTCAGCTTCTGAAATCAATATAAATTTTGACATCATGTTGCTAACTACAACTTTTACGTCTGGCTCCACAAATTAACCTCACAAGTGGTAGTGCATGATTGTGAGAATGACTAGCATGATCGGACACAATAGTTGTATTTTTATGAAACACAAGGTCAAAATTATCGTAGTTCTGAAACTAGCACAAAAAATTGCAGGTTTTTGAGACGAGCACAAAATAGAAGTAGCTATGTAATTCACTATATATGGCTTGTGCTGACAACGTTTCAGTCAACTATAGAAATTTTCCGTCCTAGGCTACAAAGGATCTGCTTGTCACATACTCCTAGTAAGATGTTGTTTTAGCTTTGGACACAGAAAATTTAAAAAGAGAATTGAAAAAGATGGGTACACAAAAAACAATGAGGACGGATAGATGGTATATGTATTAGAAATAGAGAAAGGCGCAATTGGGAGTGATAATGTCAAGTAATTTAAAAAAGTTGTCAAAGTCTAGAATGACATGTAATTTAAAACAGATATAGTAGTAAATCATATTCATCATAACAGAGCTCTATATGCATGACCAATGACACGTTTCAATATCCTAATTTCTTTTGAAAATTAGTTCGCTGGATATTCGCAAAGGTTGAGTTTTGCACAGGAACTGCTGATTTGAAAATAAATCCAGCTCCACTTGTTGGTCAATGGTTTAGCCAGTGGCAGGCTATCGAGCTTCAGCCGTTTCACTATTTCAGCCTCGAGGAGCACATCCCTGATCCTGAAAACGGCTGATTCCAGGCACAAGCAGTCTTGGCAGCCGGACGGTTCCAAAGTCCAGGAAGGCTACCTTACTGTCCATTCAGAAACACCATAATAATAATAATAAAAAGAAACACCATAATTTAAGAACACAATATTTCATCTTCGTACATATTTACATCGTAGTAGATTTAGTGTACAAACACACAGCTAACTCCGACAGCAGCTAAGACTTAACATATGCTCATGCAGGGTCTGAAACCTCGTGACCGCAGGAAGCAAACCGTCTTTTCAGGCTCCCAAAACAGCAAGATTGTTGTCCCAAGCTATCCATTTCTCGTAACTAAAGCATGAGCCTCGAAAAATACTGCTCGAATTCTTGATCGATGGTTAGCTTCTTCTCACCTGATTGTTTTTGCCACCGACATGACAGCACACCACGTTAGTATCAATACCTAGCAATCAGATGTTGCTAACAAGAAATGTGGATTAAGTGCTTACCATGAGGTCCATGAGAGGTGGTCTGGCCTGTGGCCAAAATCTGGAAATCATCTACACCATTCGAGTAAAGCTTCTCGTCCATGGTCTGAGAAGCAGAACCATGAACATTAACACAAGCTAGTTCACCATCGATTAGATCACCATATTGTTCAAGTACATCATACATCCTATCCAAGTCGTTATCATGTGGTTGCAACACCAGACCTGGAGGATAACTCTCGTCCTCATGCATAATCCAACTGTCAGTGTCTTTGGTGCCAGTGCTACGGGAAGAACCGGCATCAGATGAAAAAATGTTGCTTGAGCTACTAGATCCTGATGCCCTGGCCTCAAACATTTTTCTCATAGATTGGTTCTCAATTCCATTTTTGGAGTCCACTTCAATGCACCCACCAAAAATGCTTACGGTATTCTCACACGAGTCCAATTCTTCAGGTATACTGATCATGTCCGTGGCACAGTTCTTGTTGATGAAAAAACCATCGCATCCTAAGCTCTCAGTTGTAGCAGACTCATCATCCTGCCCAGACAATCGTTTCCGGAACTTGTATTTAAGTGATAGCAGCCTTGGATCAATGAGCTCATGCTGCGACTTCCTTTTCTTAGGTGGACTGTCGATAGGGTAAAATTTTACTGCACTGCTTGAACTGTAACAAACCATAGCAAGGCGCATTATAAAATATAATATCATTTTAAAGGCACGAAACAGTAAGAAATTGCATAGAAAACGAATTCCATAAATTTCTTCAAGTGCTAATAAGAGTCTAAGGCACTCACGTGTCTGAAGAATCAACAAATAATCGGTACCTCAGTATCCCTAAAGCTTTTGGTGATTTTGTATGCTAAAGAGTAGAAATGTTTTATCATCATCCGATCTTTCTAATCATGTATGTATCGGTATCACAAGATGTTTAGAGTCATCTGATCTTTGCAAAAGCAAACATGATAAGATCTAGGCTGAAGCAGCAGGGGTGGCGAAGAGGATATAACAGAATATCCTTGCCAAGGGACCAGGCTGAATACGAAGCTGCCTTCATAGCCAAGCAGGATGATCGGGTCTGCCAGTCTACATAGTGTGGGCTATTTACTGCCCTTTTTCATACACTTTGTCTGTAATGTCCCTGCATTGTTTCATGAGTTCTAGCTTTTGCAAGCATTGGGGTAAAGACACCAATCATTAATTAGTGGCATACAACTAGGACTTGGAGATATTTATGCACTCTCTTGGGACCTCACCTGTTGCTTACACATGATCACATCTGGTCATTAAAAGATATCAACTTGTCATTCAAATCACGATTGATTTCTGAAGGTTCTGACAATGCATATCGGTTTCAGCACAAGTGTAGTCTGCCATTGTCACATAAATAAAGCTGGATTGGTGTTAAAACCTTATTGGGTAAGCACGAGATCCTCAACTTGCTGTGGCATATCCTTGAGTACCACTAATCAAGACAAGGTTTAATATTATGTACCATCAACAAGGCATACCAAGGTAAGCCCTAATTGCAGCCCCACCATAGACTTTGGAGTACCATGTGCCATCCCTTTCAAGAAACGAATACTACAGAAGAAACATATAGCCAACTAGTACTGGAAAACCTTGTTTGCTAACGACTCGATAAAACCGACTGCCTAATTTTTCCAACCCATGAGAAGCTATCTTTTGATGTGACACCTAACTTCTCAGACCACGTAATGGATGGGTTTCTGTTAATGGAAACTTAGGTGTTTGCACCTCCATTATTGAAAAAAAAGAACTCCAACAGACTACTGTTTGTGGTGTCATATTTTATATGTATATACATTCCCAAGTTTCAGAGGATAATCAAACCAGCACAGATCATGTAAATGACATAGTAGTGCTGTTTCTAAACACTCTGTGCTTCGTTCGTTCATTGCCTGAAAAACCAAACGAACTAAGCAAATATCGTAAATCTGTTGCAAGGTCATCGTGCTAATTCCCCCATTTCTGAACCGAGATCTCACCCGAGTCGCGCCTGGCAAGTAAACTACTCATTCCGAGCCAGGGCCTAACCTCTTGCCTGATCACAACAGATGGCAATAACTACCCACCGTGCACTATCTGATCAACAGCTACTAATGGCAGGCAGAATTATTGAAAACGAAACTAAGCTTAATAAACAGCATAGGAGGGGAAGGTGTGTGTTACTGACCAGCCTTTGAGGCTCTGGGTGCGCTGATTGGTGGAAGACGCCTCCTCCGCTACCGTCGCCGCCGCCGCCGAGTCTTCTTGGCAACTAATGGCAGGCAGAACTATGAAACGAGCAAGATTAATCGACAGCAGAGGAGGGCGTGCGTTACTGACCATCCTCTGAGGCTCAGGGTGCGCTGGTTGGTGGAAGTCGCCTCCTTCACAGGCGCCGCCGCCGCGTCCTCTCGCGTTGCTCCCATGCTGCAAACCCCACAGCGATCAGCGCGCGGGAGAGGGTAGCAGCTGATAGCTCAGCTAGGAAGTTGCAGCTGGTGGCTTAAGCTAGGAAGGAATGCTACCTCCTCGGGTGAACAGCAGCTGGAAGTGGGTAAGGGGAGCCGGCACACATGTCATGGTTTAGCGGGGCGACGACGGCGCAACTGGGCACATGTGACGCAGGCCCATCCCAATCCTACCGCATCGGCACCATGGATGCCGGATGTTCTGTGGGGTGGAAGTGTGGGCACTTCTGAGCAATGCTTGCTTTATGCGTCAGTTATCATCCGTACACATATATTCCTTGATGAATAACGAGATACCATGTCATGGGCTCTCGCAAATGCTTAGTGATTTTTTTTAAAGAAGATGTAATTTATCATCCATTTGCTGACTCTGTCTCACGAGCTCTAAAAAAAATCTCTTGGACTCTTCCATTTCTACCGAGACAGTCTACGGCACTGCCATCTTTTCGGCACTGTTGTTTTACCAGTTCGTAGAAGATCCGATGACGTGCCTGCCCTGCACGAGGTGCATATCCACAAAGGCCCATAACTTGACAGCCTCTGAAGCGAATACCCATCCCATGATAAACTTGCTTCAGCGCACGCTGACACTCCTCTGATTTTGTTCTCGGCTTCATACAAGTGCTCGTGATCTAGCATGAGCGCAGCGCACTCACTGCACTTATTTTGGCATTCTACGTACATACATATGGCAACAAACATTAGGCACATAATGCTCGACCGAACATTCTTCTCCTCCTTTCCTTTTCAGGACAGCTCGGCCAAACCCCTTCACCCACTGGCAACGTTCCTAAGAAAGTGGGCATTCCAAGAAAAAAGTTGAGCTAGGGTAGATTATCACATCGCTTGAACTAGTTAAGAGCCAAGGCAAAACACCATCAACCTTTTGATGTATAACCACAACAGGGAAGTGAACATTAGTTGTACAAGGGCAGGCTGGGATCAGACCAAACCCCCTTTTAGACTAGGCCTAAACCGCCACCTCCCAACCCAGCATTCTACGGGTTTCTGTTAGAGCTATTAGGTAAGGCCAGTTCATATGCAGCCACTTATACCATGTAAGAAGCATCCTCTTCACCATTGCCGGCACCATGCCACCCTTCACTCACCTGGTGCTTGCAGACTGGGCACGTCCCCTGTTGACGCAGCCATGGATCGATGCAGTTTACATGAAACTGTGGAACAAAAGGGAAAGTAAGTAAGTCTTGCTGCATTGCCCCTGGACACAACAACATTAGCTATAAGATGGGTACGTATGTTTTAAAGGCACAGCATTTTCATTTATCCATTTGTGTCAACATCGACCCTCTGTCCACAGGACAAGTTATGCGTACTCCACAAGCTGTCACAGTTTGATACTAGAGTACACAAGATCCAAATCTAGGCCGTGCACACAGAAAAGAATCTTAGGCATTTATCATGGCTTATATAAGAAGCCGATGGTTATTTTTGTGTGGCTTTGAGAGTGTGTCAGAAATATGATATAAAATCAGAGCTCTATCATCGGAAAAGATACCAACAAAAAACAGAAGTCATTGATGCAGCTATTAGCCGTCAAATTCAAGACACAAATTCAAGACTGCTTAACATTTCATATGATCATGTATGAGTACATAGATTAGTTATGATGACAATATCCCCTACATTATGTTCTCGAGCATCAGCCCATATCAACCAAGTGTGAAGTGAAAGAGGCGAACCGAGAGTGAGATGCAACTATGAGAGCTTTAAAATAAGATATTGTAAATGATATCTTCCATATCAAGCAATAATTAAAATGTTTTAGCAGGTACCTGATGCAAGCACGGTAGGCTTCTTAACAGATCACCAACATCAACTTGCTCTAAGCAAACACTGCATGTCAATTCATCCTCCAGAGTTTTGCTTGTTCCATCTGCCTTGGAACCATCCTGCTTTTTCTGCAGTGCAGAACCATGCAAGTTACACAATAATCATAAAAGTCAAAAGTCTGAATCATGTATGTACTACTGCAAGGCAGTTAAACACAGCTTATAAAAAATACGGGCACTAACCATATGATCCTAAAAGTAGCTATTACATCTGATAAGAAAGATTAGGAAAACTACATAGCATCATAACGGTATAAGAACCAATATACCCTCAATACAAGACTTCTGAACTATAGCATGCTGACATGTCATACCGGAATATACACATGTATAGCTACACAAACAAATGTGATAATAAAATTATTCCATATACATATGAGGCAATGACTGAAAATTGTGACGCCACAAACAACATAACATCTAAACAGTCTATGAGACCGATGAATAAGATCCTTCCAAAACAATCACAACTTGAGAAACTGGTCAGTATTTATTCATTACCTCATTGCCAGACCCAGTCGAGGAAGCTGACGGCTGAGACGATCCATCACTGATGATCAGAATAAAAGGTTAGATACATACTACATAAAGTAGACAAATTATATTCAAAGTTAAATGGCTCATCATACATAGATTATGGAGGGCATCAGAACCAGGTTGATAGGGCCATGTATAAATAATGATGAAAGGATAGATGATCTTGCCTTTTTCTGGAAGAGGCACTTCCCTTCTGTGCCTGAGCTTTGTATTTGAAGACAGGAAGAGCATTAATTTCTTCTTCGCTCATAGAATGAGCATGCGGGCTATTATCAACATCCAGTGCTCTCAGAGCATCATAATCTGAAAGCAGAAGATAGCCACGCTAAGTTTGCAGAAAATAATAAACACCAACCAAAGTGAATGTGAAGTGTATGACGGACCTAAGTCATCAAATTCACGATCAAGAAGTGCCAATTGAAGCCTAAGGCTCTGCAACCGGCCACGTGTGGCAAGGGCTATGGTTGGCGGTACATGTACACGCAGCTCGGTGTGTCCGAGAAAACCGCTGGCCGCTGCAGCGTGAGCCTGCGCTTGGAGCTGCTGGCATGTGGCGTACATTCTAAGGCTGGTGGCCGCTAGGAAGACTCCCAAGACAAGCCAAAGCTGTAAAAACAGAAAAAATAGTGCAATCCGACAAATATACGGTTATCGAACTATTGCACAATGCATGCTTCATATGAATATGAGCCCAATCAAAAACCATGCACGGGCGCCGTGCATGCAGCATGAGTAACTTACCAAAAAATTGGGAGACATCTGGTGTGAGTTCAATACCATGAACAAAATAAGAACTGCCCAAGAGAAACAACAATATCAACTGAAAGGAAACTAATATTTAACAGCTCATCAGTATCAGTAATTGACCAGGAACGTTCACATTACCAGTGACAAGAAAAGCCAATGAGTTGCTGTTAACCGGCCTGCCCCCTGCATGAATTCTCTATACAGAGATGCAGATACAACTGAAATCAGACATTCGGAACAATGAACCATATTTAAATTATTCCACCAACAGCTAGTTTTTAGCAGAAGGAAATACAATGAAGAGATAAGACACTCACCATGGGGCGGCGCTCCGGGACGAATCCCGGGAAGCCGCCAGCCTCAATATCCGTCCTGCTCCCCCTGAACACGAAGCTCATGGCGCCCACCGGCCAATACAACTTAGCCGCCGCAGTTCCTCTTCCTGCCCCTCGTAGCAACAAAGCTGCCCTTCAAACTGAAACTGCGGAGAGCGGCGACAATATAAATGAAGCAAGGGCCGGAAAGCGACGCCGCAACCAAAACTTGCTGGAAACACCGACAGCCGAAGCGATCTGGGGGCGGAAAACGAAATGCCGGGATAAACCCTGAAGCTTCCCGAAGCTTCGCCCGAAGCGCCACGGACCGATTCGAGCGCCGGGTTTAGGGGAGGGGAAGGTTCCAAGTGAGACGCGCACCTGATCGAAGGCGAGATACTCCCGCCGCGGCGACGAGGCCGCGATTCGTTCGCTGGCGGACGACGCGAGCAGGGGTAGTAGCAGCGGCCGCGGATGGGGAACGGAGAAGAGAGAAAGGACTGGACAGAGCAAGGAATGCGTGGAGTATTTTTTTTCGCCCCCTCCTTTCTTTGGCAGTCTCTTTCTTTGTGCAGCGCTGTGCTGGGGCCGGCCCGTGACGACACGAGGCCATATCGAGGCCGTTCGCGGGGTTATGGACGGCAGATTTGAAACATGTTAGGGAAATTGAATCGTATCCTCTGATTTTCCACATTTCATTTACAGTATCATTGAATTACAGATATGGTGTGTCAATGTAGGTATTGTGTGCGAGGAAATGTTTCAGAAGTTCACTATATGTGGACTTGCTTAGATCTGATTTTCTATAGAAATTTTGTAAATGTGTAGTACTTTTGGGCAAATTTTTTTGGGTGAAATGGGCACAAATAATCGGAAACTTTAGTTATCACTTTTTCGTCGCAACGAGTATACTTGCTCGCACTGACAGAATACATCCCAGTAAAGTAAACCAGAGCAGCAGGTGATCGGAGAGATCATTTCTAATACCTGACCTCTACAAACGATTTCGCGCCCTGCTGCTGCTGTACAACGTCTTCCATCGCAACGAGACTGAACGAGTAGTACAAGATGCAGAGCCCTCCTATGGTCCGGCGCCGAGGAGGCGCTGCGTGGCGGCGAGGTCGCAGCGCGCGGGGGCGAAGCCGACGCGGCCGTTCTGGAGGTCGTACTCCACCCACACGTCCTGCTGGTGGTGGTGCCCGATCACGTACGCCGACATGGCCGCCATCTCCGAGCTCCCGAACGTCAGGCACCACACCGCCTCGGCCCCGTCCTCCCCGCGCCGCTCGCCGGGCACCATGTACAGGAGCTTCTCACCCGCCACGGCCACCTCGGCGCCGCGGAGCACGAGCCCCACCTCGGGCAGCGTCCGGCTCGCCGCGGCGACCCCCGCCTCCGTCGCGCGGAAGCACGCGTCGAACGCGCCCTGGAACGCGAAGCCCGGCTCGTCGAGCGGGGCGAGCAGCGCGTGCGCCTGGGCCGCGAACTCGCGCTTGAGCGCCGCGTAGGCGTCGGCGAGGAGGAACGTGAACTGCGTGCCCGAGTCCAGCATGGTCTGCCCGGCGCCCGTGTGGTCCGGCGCCAGCGCGGACCTCGGGATGGGGAGCAGTGCGCGGCCCACGCGGATGCCTTCCAGCTGCACGGAGTAGGCCGCCCGGTCGAAGTACGGCAGCGGCAGCGAGATTGAGATCAGCGGCGTGTAGTTCAGCGGTGGCGACGGTGCGGCGTCACCGCCGAGGACGAGGAGGCCGGGAGCGTCGCCGGGGGCGATGCAGTAGGCGAAGCGGCGGGTGCCCGTCTGCGTCACGAAGGACAGGCTGCCGCGGTTCATGCCGAGGAGACCCGTCGCCGCCGCGTCGGAGGAGGAGTTATTAGTGGCGTTGCCGGTGGTGGTGGACGACGAGTAGTAGGAGGCGATGCAGCCGAAGAGCAGCACCGCCGGCACGGGCGGCGCCGCGCCGGGGAAGGCGAACGTGTCGGCGGCGAGGAGGCCGTCGGCGGAGGACGCGTCGGCGTAGGAGAGCGAGACGCGGCAGGAGTTGGTGGACGGCGGCGCGGCGCAGGACGGCCAGACGGGGAGATCGCGCCCGCGCCACTGGCAGTCCGGCGACGCGCACGGCACGGCGCGGTACGTCGACGAGGCCGACGCGTTGAAGAACGGAGGTGGAACGCTGCTCCCGTTGCAGAGCAGCCAGGAGAGCTCGCTGCCGGTGTCGAGCACCATCGTCACGTTCTGCGGCGGCGTGCCCACGGACACCGGCACGGTCAGGCTCACATTGCGGCGGAACTGCACCTTGTTCGCCGGCGCTCGCGGAGGCGGCGGCGGAATCGCCACCTGCTGCACCCGCAGTGGAAGAATGACGCCCTCGGCGGGCCTGGCCACGCCTCTACCCACCGCCGCCGCCGCGGCACGCGCTAGGGAGAGGCAGAGGAGAACAAGGACCGGCTCCATGGCGCGCAGTCACTCTCCGTGTTTCTACTACTCACTCAGCGCGCGGTTTATGCCGCCGCGCGTGTCACGTAAAACTCTGGCTGGCCTCGCGCGACGACTTCCCGCGCTGCCTTCACTTGCTCCGCGCAGGGCAAAGTGAGTGTGACCAGCTGACTGCTGCGTCACACACGCACACTCGTCCTCCTCCTCCTCCATACTAATGTCAGCGTCTCTTTCCACCGGCATTCGCACGCAGTAACGCAGCACGTGCTCCGTGTAGCGGCGAGCGATACGGTACGCTACGACGATGCGGCAGACCAGACTTGAGAAAGCAGTCACGAACCGCACCGGTGAAGTGAAGTGGTCGGCGAGCTCATCAATACGCGCGTACTATTTCCGTTGTCCGGCCAGGTGGCGCCGCTGGAGCTTGAGACAAGCTCCGGGACCTGTGGTGCCGGATACGGATCTGGTTCTCGATCAGCGAGAGGACTTTCGGAGCCGAGAGGAGTGGAGTAGTAGCTTTCAGTGCAGCTGCCCCCGGGGCATGGCGCTGCCACTAGCGTCTCTCGTTAGATTTGTCGAAAAGGCTATTTGCTCTCGTTGTAGCGCCAGTTCATCCTGCTTGTGGTTGAGGAATCCGTAATCGACAACTGTAGGCCCGCGACGCAACCGCAAGAGCTCCTCTTCAGCTGTTCGACGAGGGACTCTTCTGTTTGGTAGGCACATGTAAATCCATCTCAGGTGCCCCGTTTGGTTTCCGGTTTCTACCGATGCTGTGGAACCGGACCTAATGATTCATTCAAACGCCTCCGCGATCATGAGACGGTGATGGTGACGGCCGGTATTTAGTAGTACGATCTGTGTCGCATGTGGCGTGCTCTGCTCCACTCTGCCCTGTCCGGCCGCTGATCCCACCACCGGCATCATGCGAGAATGACAGGCCATTTCGTAACGAACGAACCAGGCATCCAACTTTTTCACCAAGGTGCTCCAGAAAAAATGTAAATATCCTCATACGTGAACGTAAAGCAACAGGCATTACGGGTTACGGCACGGAGACACCTAGTACTACGTTCGCAGCATGTGGGGCAGTAGGATTAACGACGCAACAGCACGGAAGAGGCACTGGTATCAGTATCAGTACAGAACGAGATTCGTAAACTTTCATCATCTGAACTCTTAAATTTGGCAAACCAGCTCCCATGCCTCGCCATAGGCATATTCCACGTATCAAAATGCAGTCCATGCATCAATACGTGGCCCGCATATCACCATATTCAGTCAAAACACTGCTAGTAGTATCATCATGATGCATACGCGAGACTATTATCCGAGAAAAAGCGTACGTATCTGGAATTCGTCGTATTTAGTTTTGTCCCAGCAAATGATTGCAGCAGCAGCTGCTGGAGGACATGTGTTGACCCGACACGAATGGACTATTCAATAAACACCGATCACCACACACACATGACACATCAATCATGCTCAACTGAAGGCTGGTGCCAGACTGCCGGCGAAAAATAAGATATAGCACCACTTGTGCAAATCATCCAATCCAACCCCCTTTTGCTCCACAAAGCACGCATGGATCTGCTTAGTAATCTTAGCACACATGCTTGAACTCATGCTTTACGCTCTGATTGTTGGATCCTGCAGTACTGTTTGGGAACAGCTACACAATGAAGTATTCAGTGTTGGATGCTGCAAACAAAGTGGAGTAAGCTTTCAGAAAACATGGAGCCTCACCAGAGCATTGCAGGAAGACCGCAGTACCATTGCTTCTGAAGAAACTACTACTATAAGAGAATACTATGAATATGCTAATCGAATCCAGTTAAGCTCAAAAAAACACTAGATGACCCCACCACTCCAGATCCAACTTTTGCCACGCTGCAAGAAAAACGTGGAGCTGGAAGAATGGTAACCATTTCCCTTCTCGAGCCCAAAATCTTATTGCAGGATTTGGCATCCAAAATAGTCCAGCACTACCTGTGGTACGGATTTGGTACAGACCAAGAGATGGCAATCTTTCCCAGGGGCTCTTAAATTCAGGAATGGGCATAAAGCATCGCACAGTGAGCAGTTAGGATGCTCATTCGGCCTCAGTCCTTTTCATCAAGCACTCACAGTGATGCGTCAGAACCTTTCATGCGGCAATGAACGACCCAATGTTTGATCATCACCATGGCAATGCAGCATATGCACTGTTGTACCAACAAGTTGCTGAATCAATTGAAGTTCAACGATGCTGATAATCCACCAAACTAGAGAACAAATTTCATCTTGATAACAGATAACAAAAGTTTTTCAGTTAAACCATAATTGATCTGCCGTAAAATGTTATTAGATGGATAATTCAATAAAGCCGTGTAAGTAAAATAAGATGGGATACTATTGTTGCCGATGGATGCCCCACATTACCGGTAATGACAAAAGAAGCCTGATCCATAACTGTGCTGTTGTACTGTGAGAAGTGAGAACCACAGATAAATGACCATCACAGCCGTTAGCTGGGAACCTAGTGAAAGGTATGGCAGGTCACATAGACCACTAAAATCTTTCATGTCAACCTACAGCTATGAGAAGGAAAAGATGAAATACTATACGGAAGTATGACACATTCCTATCCGAAAACATAAAAAATATACAGAAACACAGAACACAGACCAACATTTCCAGAACAATTCAGATAGAAGAAAGCAGTAAGACAAAAATAAAAAATAAAAGTCGATAGTGCGATGTGAACTGAAACGGAAAGTGAAACAGTAAAGTAAAATAATAGAAAAAAGAAGTCAATCGCTGGATAACTTGGCACCGATTGAAACAGGAAATGGTAAATAACTAGTTGGTTACATTATTACTAGATAGCCAACAGATAGGAATCTGAGTAATGGATTGTACCAATAGAACATGAATGCTTCATGAAAATGACACACTGAACTAAACATCACCAAGCTTTGAACATTTTTTGTCATAGACAATGACCCAACTTCCAACTTGAGAAACAAAAATATATTCCCTTGATGTAAAATGGTTAGTAATAGAAAAATAAGTCAATCACTGGATAACTTGGTACCGATTGAAACAGGAAATGGTAACCAACTAGTTGGTTACATTATTAGTAATTAGCCAATAGATAGTAATCTTTGAGTAATGGATTGTACCAATAATACATGAATACTTCATGAAAATGACACGCCGAACTAAACATCACCAAGCTTTGAAGTGCAACTGAATTTTGTCATAAACCATGACCAAACTTCCAACTTGAGATACAGAAATATATTCCCTTGACGTTCTTTTCCCCCACTGGCATGCAACAACCTGCATAGATGCTGTTTCAGTATTCATGTTATTACTTGGAAAGATATTAGCAAAAACTGATGACAAAGACATACAACTGCATCCCAAACCAGGGTTAGGCCAAAATGTACCGAAGGTAGTCAAGTGAGCCAAGGAAAGGCTAAATATAGAAAAATGTATCTAGTGTCTCAGATATATTTTGGTATGAAGCAACTCCTCAAAATAGCCACACAAAGAAGATTCATATCTAAGAGAAAATAAAAACAATAACGCAGTCATGACGCAACAACACAAGAAAAAAAAAAAAAATCCATTTTCTTCACAAGCAGAACATGAATCCATACATATAGCATTGGGTTGTGCTTAGTTTTTTCAATTGAAGTCGCAACTGAAGCAAAAGCACTAGATATGCATGACTACTGAAATCCAAATAGATGAAGACCACAATAGGCAATTTGTCAATCTGTATAACTATCATCATTACAGAATTGAGTTTGTTGCTGTTCTAAAAGAGACACGGAAGAAATGATAAGGAGCGGTTTCACAGTTGGGCTAACCAATTAACATGTATGACTCCCAAACAAGATGAAGGAACTGCAAGAAAGAACATAAACAAAGATATATCATGTCTACTTCGGACAGTACAGTTGTTCATCGACCCTGCCCTATACGAACAAGGCAATGAACATGAAACCACCGACATTCTGTTCTTATAAGAATAGATAAGTTGGGAAAGCAAGAAATAGCACAGTCACACCCTTATTGCGTAATTAGCCGCGTACTTCTGGAATTGTATCGTATTCACGAAAACTTCATTTAACTACCCATAACAGGAATTGGTTCGGGAAAAAGAAAAACAATAACAGGAAATATGGTAATTTCAACTGTTCTGTAGACATATAACACTGCTCTATAAAGATATACTGTAATTATCTTCTTTCCAAACATGACCTCACACTAGTCAAAAATTAATGTGCTACCATGATATTTAGAGGCATAGTCAAAATGTTTGCTGTAAGACCATTAGAAAGACTGGAGACTTAAGATTTCCTTTTTAGCAAAGGGAGCTAAGTAATTTAGATTAAGAGGCAGCAACCATAAGATTTTAAGGGAACAGCACTGGCCAGTCACTTGTTAGCGATAAGAGCACAAGCTAACATAAAATATGACCAATAAGCATCTGCAAAAAATGGGATCTCCATTGCTATGACTATTCCATGACGCAAATAAAGAGTTTGGCCAGAGGAACAAAAGTAATAATATCAATTTTGGAAATCTTAAATATCAATATACGGTTTAGCAAAATGGGGATTCATCTTGAACCAATCCACTATATACATAAATAGTAGAGATGTGAATACAACAATTGATTTCTCTACCTACAATCTTGCCAACGATTGGTTTCCCCAATACTTTCCTCTGTTCTTTGGCCTAATTTGATGCCCAAGCTCATTCCAAGCTGTTTGCTGCTTGGCTCAATGTCATATATTGATTCTTAAATGAGACAAAGGGAATGAAAATGCATGGCCTTCATTTACATCAAAAGTCCCTAGAAATCATAATCTAGGATCCCTTCATATACTAACCCTAGTTTTTCAGCACTATCAATTGAGAATGAGTTACCACGGAAAACTGTGCTCAGCCTCAGCCACTACGCGATTGCGATGAACTCGCTTGCCGGCTGCCCTGACCAAAACAGCGGAATAGATTCCTGAACACACGGCGAATCCGACCATCACCGCCGCCAACTTGCCCATCTCCCTCTGGCCATGTGACCCGCCTTGGTCCGATCCCATTACTGAAGCCCCCATCCAGCTCAGTGTAGACGACTGGGAGCTGCTCTCTGGGCCCGCCGGCGAACCTTCCCACAGCAAACCCACCGCGAGGAAGTCGCCAGATAGTGAGCCCAGCATCCGCCTCCGCATCCGGAGTGGCTGCGGCCGGAAGCTCTCTGCGGCAGACGGGGCATGAGTTGCGGAGGGAGAGCCAGGGCAGGATGCAGTCCTGGTGGTAGACGTGCTTGCACGGCATCTCCCTCCCGGCGGCGCCGGGCTCGAAGGCCTCCTGGCACACGGCACAGTGAGCCCCACCTCCGGCGACCGTCACCGACGGCATCGACTCCACCGCAGCCTTCGACGCCGGCGGCCTGGGCGCTGCCGCCTCCAGCCGCGAGAACTGGTCGAGCAGGCGGTGGAACCCGGACCCCATAAGGAGGTGCGAGACGTCGCCGGGCAGCGGCCGCAGCCCTTCGCCCGCGCCGTCGTCGTAGAAGAGCTCGAACCCAGATAGCGATCCGCCCCGGAGCACGATGACCGGGTTCATCGACCCGCGCCGGCCGCTCCCGCCGCCGCCCCTCGGCGGCGGCTGCGGGAACTGCTCCAGGAAGCCGCCGTCGCACTCCGGGCAGACGACGGTGGCCGGAGACACCCTCACGAAGCGGCTGCAGTGGTAGCACCAGTAGGACACCGGAGACGAATCCATCCCCGCAAGCGAGTTCCCCCGACTAAATCGAGACGAAAAACTTGCGAGCTCCAACTCCAGCCGCAAATCGAAGGCGGCGGCCGGCCTCAGATCCAAGAAATTTCCGGAAGCGAGGCTCCGAAATCCCCAAATCGAAGCCGCCGGGATTCGAATCGGGGGTTTCGGGGAGCGGAGGCGAGGAGGAAGGGGAGGGGAATTGAGGGGGGTGGGTGAGTGGGTGGGGCGGTTTTTATGTGGGACGGCGTCCGCCGGGGCGGTGACGACGCTGGTGACGGCGCCGGCACGTGTAGCGCGGCGGTTGGGTTGCCTCACGGCGTTAGTTAGTGGCCGAGGTGACGTTGACCGGGCAGCCGTCCGGGGTGGGCAGTCAAAGGGCGGAGGCGACAGGCAGGGTTGGATGGATCAGCGGCGCCCGGACGGGTTTAACTACCGCCGCGTGGATGACAGTTTTGACTTGCGCGGTAAAAAGGCGATTTAAATTGATTGCGGTTTTGGTTTGACGCCGGTCACCAGTTATATTAGGAACCAAAAAAAAACTAGTATTCATTACAGGCTCTTATAAATTCGTAAATTTTATATACACAACAAACATTACTATAGCACTACTGAATTTTCCTTAAGATGATAATTTACTGTCCATTTCGTTCAAAAAATAATCTAGCTCACCATCTCCTTATTCCCCCTCAAGGCCTCAACTCTCCGTTTGTAGCGTTCTTTTCTGACTTTGTAAATGGTCGGCGAGTGAAAGACGATACGCCGCTATATATGCCTTTGTGAGTGGTCGCCGTTGCTGTAACAATCACTTTTCACTCGCTTTCTAATCACAAGAACATGCACCCTGATGAATTCTGAGGTCAAAGGTCTCCTGATTAATCACAGTATTCTTCCTGGACAGAGAAATAAACACAAACTGATTGACCTTCACATGTGCCTGCATGTACAGGCACAAATTGGCCAGATGCCAAAAGTCAGTAAAGTTTGACATGTGCTCGAGTCCATGTAAGGGAGAGGAGCTAGATCAGATCTACAGAACCAGCCAAGAAACTTCATATGCTGTCATGCTCAATCAGACATGCTACACTACTCCATGTCTGCTCAAGAATAAGCCCATGAGAAGTTTCCTCCCCATCCCCTGCGGTCTGGGCACAGACAAATGCTCTTCAGCGATTCTTTGAACAGGACAATTCAACACCAACAAATAAAATTACGTATGGGCATTAGCAACTAAATATATATAGATGACTTGATGCTTCATCCAGAAGAAATATTATCACACCCGTTTCAGAAAAAAAAATTATATCAGAAATTATATCTAAAGACACCTCATGAGTTGTTTACCAAGGAAAATGCTTCCTGGATGCAACAAAGATCAAACGTGTAGAGTTGTGCGGTACACAACGTATCCGTCGCCATCAACGCAACCCCTTTTCCAAGCTAAGCCCAGGCTGCAAGTGTCTAGTCCGGCACCGGGTGGCCAATTGATCCCTACCTTTTGCCATATAGACGTCACAGCTCATATGGCACATGTCACAAAGGAAAGATCAAGTTCTTTTGCTGTTCTAGAAGGATAGCAGGGGAAAAAAACATAGATATAGATGTAGCTGCAGTTTTCAAGGTTCATAAACAGAAGTCAATGCCTAACAAGTCCAAATCAAACCTACCTCCACACGGAAGCAGCAAAGAAAATATAAGACTATAATCAGTTTCAAAGGCACTAGTTTATATCAATAATTAAGGCGGATTTGATTCTTAATTCTTCGATCTTAACTACAACGAAAGTGGCAGACAGTTCGAAGAATTTTTTAACATCAGCAACTGTTGACTAATCTCAAAGTCGCTAACACCAGTAAAACCATTAGCACCTTTTGGGACGAAGCATATCGTGTTGAGAAGACAATTCAAGTGAGATATAGAATTATGAAAAGAAGTGGTACAACAGCTTTTACTCGACTTAACAAATGAAAAGAAAAGGGCCAATTAAATAGAGCTAACACACGGAAGGAGTTAACCAGTCTCCACAAGGACAAATAACCAGAAAAAAAAAACATTGATCTGCATTTGAAGACCCAATAGTGCATGAAGCACATATGACCTGTACGACGTCGTTTCAACAGACAGAACATCAGGAGTCAATGATTTCTCAAGTACACCATATAATCCAATAATGCAGATATTAATTATTTGATATAGCAAATGCTATCAGCTTTATGTTCATGCTTCAGCAGAAGAAAAGAGATAGGACAAAGGTGACTTTCACCAAAGTATGGTTCATCGACAAAAGAAGGTGCCATTAGTTTGAAGTACTAAGTAAAGACAGGGACAATTCATGAAAGTTCTCCAAAAACTCTTGACTCAATACCTTGACCATGCAAGGTCGAAAAAATGAATAGGTTTCCTGTATAGCTAAAGGCACAAAGAAGAAAGGGAAATGTCAAAAAGAAAATGTTCATGTAGCAAACAAGTACAGCTAGAAATTAAACAGTTGGGCCTCCTTCTCCTTTGGAATGCAGGGATTTCATAGGAAACAATTCAATGTCACAGGAAAAAACACCACATTTGGGAAAAAATCCCACAATCCAAAGAAGGCCTTGATTTTGTAGACATTCTACTTTTATTAATCAAGCTACCAATCCTAAGACAAATTACTTGTAGCATAACTTAATTCACCATGTCCCACTCCCACTCCCACTCCTGTTTTTCTTAGCGTTAACAACCCGAATGGATTTTGGTTTCATTCATATGCAAGAAACAGTACAAAATGTAGCCATTGTAGCCAGGACAAAGTTTATCCAGAATAGGGCAGCTTCCTGATGTCTAAAATCAGCAAAGCAAAAACTATGGTTGCTCTGAACCCTGAGAAATGTACACTTTTGGCTATGATATCAGGCATCATGTTTCACATGGCTGAATCAAATCACATACACCTCATAAAATCTAAAGTAGGACAGGAAGGAAAAAAAACTCATGATATACCAAATTTGCATTGTCGCATAGTACAATGTTAGCACAACTCGCATGAGGGCCTTTTACTATTTGAAGAAGCTAAGGTGGAAACCAGAACAAATGCTCACACTTGCGTGGAAGATGAACCAGAATCAATAATTCCTTCTCTTTTTCCTCGTTTTAGCCCTCTTCTTCCTTGCCTCCTCTTTCTGCCTCTCAGCCTCCTCCCTCTCGAACTTCTCCTTCTCCCTCTTCTGCAAGAAGTCCTGCACCGCCAGGTAGATCACCTGCATTGCAAACACAGAGAGAAGCAAGATCAAATCTCGGGAAGATCAGCACCGGCTGTCCCAAACCACACCAACTCACGACGCAATTCGTCGTTGCCAACGCACGCACCCCAATGGTGAGCAGTGACAGGCCCACGAACGCGAGCGTGAGCAACACGGAGACCACTGTGGCGGTGATGCTGTCGTCGTCAGCAGCAACCCTCATCGCGGCCTCCGCGTCCACCAAGGGCGCCTCCGCGTTCACCAAGGGCGCCTCCGCGTCGCCGACGACGGCGGCTGCAGCTACACGACCGCGACGCCACCGCAGCCTCGCGAGGCGCAGGGGCCTCGTGCCCCGTACCTCCCCTCGCGCCACATTCCTAGCATCGCAGCGAGCGGCGTGCCTCAGCAGTACAGGTCTCCGCGGCGCGAGAAGAGGGAGCAGGGAGAGCGAGCTCGCTGCCGCTGCCGCTGCCGCCATTATCCCCTCCCTCTCGCGGCCCGGAAGCGAACGAAATGAATGGTCGAAACGAACGGCGCGGTCTGGCTGGGCCAACCTGGCGCAGGGGACGAGCGCGGGATGGGCCGGTCCGGCCCACGGAGCCGCCACGAGCGGCCGAGCAAATTCCAGAGAGATCCGTCCCTATCCCCAACCTTCCTACCGCCGTGATCGTGACGTGGCTGCATTTGGCGATTTGCAATGGATTTAGCGCTCTGGCTCGTCATCGCTCTCTGTCTGAAGGCCAGAACCGAAATATCTCGTGTCACCGCGAACAGCACGCACGCACGCACGCATCACCGGCATTGCGAAGAGCGCACCAACCGCTCCGGCCGCGCGGCGGATTGGTTTCGGCGGCAGCGCCGTGGGATCAGGAAGAGAAGGAAGTCTCGGGATGGCGGGGGACCGGCTCAGCTGGGCGGGGCTGCTCAAATGGAGCCTCTCCTACGTCGACGGCGCCGGGCCGTCTCGCTCCATCAGGTAAGGGGTGTTTCCGTTGACATTTCTGGAGGGAGAGTGTCGTCGCCGTTGTTTCTTCTGGCCGTCGCTGAAGAGTGCGGTTTTCGATGGTGCTCGGTGCGCAGCGAGGAGGAGCGGAGGTGGCTGGCGGAGGCGGTGGAGCGGCACATGATGGTGGACGTGGTGAGCCGGATGAGGGAGATCGCGCTGCTCATGAGCACCCCGCACGCCGTCCTGGAGGCGCAGGGTATCACCCACGATGATATAGAAGGTACGGGAGCCTGATCGCTGATTGCTGCCGTCTCAGGCTGCATCTCTCATGTCTTGGATTACCATTTCTGACCGAATTAGTTGTCGCACCAATGTTATTGCTGGTTTTGACGATTAGAATTGTTAATTAGAACGATCAAAATCAATTTTGATGGTGAATTAAGAGTGAAGGATGTGGAATTGTGCGGGTGAATTTCGTTTAGGTAGCACAATTTTGATGTGAATTAGGTTCAATGAATATTGATTCTCATTTATGAGCATTCAAAATTGTGATTCGAGCTCACAATAAGGATTAGGCAAATTGTCTTTAGAGAGGATAATTGTATGCGTTCTTCCAATTGTTCCTAGCGCTTTGAGTGTTCTAAGGTCAGTGCCAGTCCAGTTTTCCACCTTTGTTCTTGAAACAGATGTATATCATGACACACCTTTTTGTTCCTGTAAAATCTTATTACTTGAAACAAGTCGGTTAGGACAAAACCCAATGTGTTGCGCACTGTTATAGGCATGTTTTAGTAGCAGCACTGATTAGCATGTCACATGCCTTCTTTTCTTTTCTGATCGGCTAACCATCGTGCTTTTGACATCTCGCAGATTTGCTGAGTGAGCTGCAGGTACATGTTGAATCCATCGACATGGCAAATGGTATGTATCAGGGCAAGTTCAGTCCATCTTTTTACTTACATTGACATTATTTATAGTAAAGTTTACAAATCACATGTCTGTTCTCTGTTTGCTATTAACCTCGGCTTTGTGGTCATAATGTTTTGCATAACGCCATAACCTAATCTTAGCACGACACCAACTGTGGTCCATCAGTGCGTCATACTATGAGTACTGACCTCCGCTAAAGATGCATAACATGGAGCCCTTGGGGGTCCTAGATGTGAATAGCTCTCTGTAATTATACCTGTGCACGATGTTTTACCATTCATGTGATTCAAAGATCCTCAATGCTAGCTGATATGTCTAATATGTGTAGGTGCATTAGACAAAGATTATCGTTATTGATGTTCTACATACATGAACTCTAATCTACTACCTCCGTCCCTAAATATAGTACCCTTTTGACTTTCAGACATCACGTTTGACCACTCGTCTTATTCAAATTTTTTATACAAACTTTATTTATTTTTTTTTAATTCGTTTCATCATTGAAGATATTTTAGTCAAAATATATTTTTTTAAAATATTTGTGTAAAAAATTTGAATAAGACGAGCGGTCAAACGTGATGTCTGAAAGTCAAAAGGGTACTATATTTAGGGACGGAGGGAGTATTTGCTTTAAGTTAAATCTACCATTCCATCTGTAGGAGACAATGGTTCCATAGCACTTGGAGGCATGCATTACTGGTGTCCAACTGAATGCATTCACATTATTGGATGATTCAATGACATTAGTAGTTTCTGTTGAGGTGGCTAAACAAATGGATGGCGGCAACTATAGTGGTTTTTGGCAATATAACTTTGCTATTCAGGTGAACTCTCAGCTTCCCCTTTTAGTATGCAACTATACAACTTTCTGGGGGGAGCTGATTTGTTGGAATAAAAATCATTGGCTGGGTAATGAACTAAACATTTCCATTGAAGCAATAACTAGGATTCAAATCTGGAAACGGGGCCATCTGACAGTAACTAACATAGCTCGGAAGACTCTTTATGTTGATGCTAGTGGCTCTTTACTAATGGACTTGTTTTCCTTTTTCCCCCCTTTCTATATGTTCTTCCCTAGATTTGCATTCTGTTGGTGGACTGGTTCCGGTTATCAGGTACCTCAGAAATTCTAATGCTCGTATAAGAGCCAAAGCAGCTGATGTGGTAACAACAGTTGTTCAGAACAATCCGACTAGTCAGCAGTTGGTCATGGAAGCTAGTGGTTTTGAACCCCTCCTATCCAATTTTAGAACAGATCCTGACCTTACTGCGCGCATAAAAGCTCTTGGTGCACTATCTTGTAAGTATTCTGCCCACTTTGTTTAGATTGTAACAGATTTATATATATCTTAAGTTGCAGTGTTTGATGTTGTCCTCATTTGATATTCAGCATTGATACGAAACAACAAACCAGGAGTTGCTGCATTTCGTTTAGCCAATGGTTATGCAGGATTACGAGATGCATTGATTTCAGAGAGTGCAAGGTTTCAAAGGTAACATGGTTGATCCGAGGAATGACTTTTTCGCAAATGCATTGATAATGTGTTTTAAATGAGATGTTTGTTCTTTTTTGCCAGGAAAGCATTGAGTCTGACTCATTATCTGATCAGTGAAAGCCATTCAGATTGCTCAGTTTTTGCACAGCTAGGTTTTCCACACCTTATGATGCGTTTGGCATCTAGCGATGACTCAGGTGTTCGAGAAGCAGCATTAGGAGGCTTGCTTGAGCTTGCAAGGGACACGACACTGGCAAACAGAAGCCTGCTACCAGATCATGACAGGTTGCGACGGCTTCTCCGTGGACGTATAGAAAGCATCAGAACGATGACTCCTGAGGACCTCGATGCTGCACGAGAAGAGAGGCAACTGGTTGATTCTTTGTGGCTGGCATGCTACCATGAGCCATCCATACTTCGCAACCAAGGGCTTCTTGTTCTGCCGGGGGAGGAATCCTTTGAACAGCCTCCTGATGTGGCTGGTAGATTCTTTGAGCCGATGCGCCAAGCCACTGCCAGGAGGGCACCTTCGACTGAGAGATCAGATTCAGGGAATGGATCTGTGGGAGGTATGATTCTGCTTTTAGGTCCAGCACCAAGTGGCCCGGAGTAATTGTTCTTACGAAGAGGGAAACTATACATGAGAATGGAAGCTGCGGTCGTGTTGCTGCCTTCTAATTTGCAGGCTGTTTGTATCGAGTGTTGTGTAATT
Organism: Eragrostis curvula; assembly: GCA_007726485.1. NCBI lineage: Eukaryota > Viridiplantae > Streptophyta > Magnoliopsida > Poales > Poaceae > Eragrostis > Eragrostis curvula. The sequence continues at coordinate 36,583,365 of CM017443.1, forward strand.
AGTGACTCGTGCAATACTATGTTGGTGTTGGTGGTTCTGGCTGTGTGCAGTAACAGCTAGATCATGCTCATGCTTCAGTATATAGTTGTCAATATATGTTGTGTCTAAACATTGACAATAAATAATGTAAAGCTATTACTCAAAAGTTTCATCTAGTAATCCCAGTATATGTACAGAAATTAATGTTTTATGGCAGGATCATGTAGGAGTGAGTATGGACGATATAACAGAGTAACTTTGCATTAACATATCAGGTGTTGAATGAGCAAACCTGAACGCGCTGGCACATGTGCTGATCAACGAATTACGTTCATTTCTGATGGCAGACGGCTGCTAATGCCCTGGAGTCTCTAACCAGCTGCAGCCATCCAGCTTCTTCATCCGCCGTCTCTTCGCCAGCTTCTTGATCTTGAGAACATCATCCTGCCTGCCTGCGCCCGCCAGCGCTCCAGAGAACAGCACGCAACTTGCTGCATTAGCTGGCTCGACGGCCATCAGGCGGGACGCCGCCAGCTCCGCGAGCTCGACGTTCCCATGGCTCCGGCAGGCTCCCAGCAACGCCCCCCAAACGAAGCAGTCGGGCTCCAGGGGCATCGCTTTGATGAAAGCGCACGCCTCGTCCAGCCTCCCGGCTCGGCCAAGCAAATGCACCATGCAAGCGTAGTGCTCCATCCTCGGCTCAATGCCATGTTCCTCTAGCATAGCTCGGTACAGGCCCTTCCCGAGCTCGACCATGCCGCCATAGCTGCAAGCCGTCAGAACGGCTGTGAACGTCAGGTGGTCCGGCTTTGCTCCCTCCGAGAGCATCCGGTTGAAGACGCTGATGGCTTCTTGGCAGTGACCGGAATTCGCCAGCCCGAAGATCATAGAGTTCCATGTCACCGTAGTTCTCTCGGCCATTCTTTCAAACAGCTGGCGCGCTTCAAACACGAGACCGCACTTGGCGTACATGTCGACCAGAGCGCTGCTAACTGTGAGGTCCTCGTCGACTCCTGTCACCACGGCATAGGCATGGACTTCCTTGCCGCGCTTCACGTCGGCGACATTGGCGAAAGCAGGCAGGATGCTGGCAATCGTGGCCGAGCTAGGCAGGATGTGGGCGCCGGCGGCCACCATGCTCCGGAACAGAGCGCGCGCCCTGTCGTACTGGAAGTTCAGCACCGACCCGGAAACACGCGATGTCCAGGTGACCACGTCTGGCTGGAACCCTTCCTCTTGCATGGCGCGGACCAACTTCCCTGCCATCTGGTCGTCACCGGCCAGCGCGAAACCGGAGACGACGGCGTTCCAGGTGACCAGGTCGGGGCGCAAGCCCTGGCCGCGCATCTTGACGGCCAGCGCCAGCGAGCGCTCCGGGAGGCCGGGGCGCGCGTAGCCCGCGATCATCGCGTTCCAGGCGACGAGGTCATCTTTGCGCGGCATTTCATCGAACACCCTGCGGGCGCTGGCGACGAGGCCGCACTTGGCGTACATGTCGAGGAGCGAGGTAGCGACGACGGCGTCGGTGGCGAGCGCCAGGCGGGTGAGGACGAGAGCGTGGATGAGGCGGCCGGAAGCGGCGTCCGCGAGGCGTGCACAGGCACGGAGGGCCGTCGGAACGGCGGCAGGATGGGGGTCCACCGTGCCGCGGTCGCTGGGCTCCTGGAGGCGGAGACGGGCGAAGAAGAGGTGGAGGGCGCGGCCGTGGTGGCCTTGCCTGGAAGCACTCGTCAGCTGCTTCATCCATGAGCTGGTTGCTGCAGTTGCGCACATGAGTTCTTGAGTTGCTACATTGGGTCGGACATGCATGAACTTGCAGCGAGCGAACGGAGGGGCTCCGCACAAGGATTGGTCCGGGTCGAAATGATTTCTCACAAAATCGCGGGGAAAGGATTGGTCCAGGTAGTGCTCCTTCTGTTTTAAAATTTTTTCGAGAGTATATGATACCGTTGATTTCGTTGCTTTAACCATTTGTTTTATTCATATTTTTTTGTGTAAATGGTTGAATGTATAAATTAATTTTAAAATGCTTTTGATTGTATAAAATATAAATTAATTTTAAAATGTTTTTGATGATAGATTCAATAATATACATTTCATGTTAGGCAATCAATTATATTCTATATACATTTTAAAGTTCAACGAAAAAATCAATAGTGTCATATATTTAAAAACAAAATATTATTTTGATTCAGTAGCAACTAACGAGTGGCGTTTTTAAAACAGACTCAACTATTTACTAATTTCCAACATTAAAGCTACATTCAAAAAGTGAAATGGTCTCTAGACTGTTTAGATTCTCCTTTACTGACACAATAAAACTTCAAACCAAAATTAACACGGTTAGCTTGTGAGACTTTACCATCTCAAATCAGTAACTAATAGTAAAACTACGCATACAAGCCTTGTTGAATCCGGGCTTTCAATTTAGTCAATATTCAGCGGTGCATGCAACATAAAGCACATGTCCATAGCTCCGAAGGAATTATAAGATGCGCAGATAAATGGCCGACGATCCAAGCGAACACAAGGCATCATCATCATCATCAGGAATTTATAGAACCAAATCATGCATAATCCGGTAACGGAACAAAACTGTATGGACAGTTGAGCTAACCAACCGTTCATGGTGAAAACTCGACAATTTGACAGAGGCTTTGCCAACATAATTCACGGAATTCAAGGCAAACATTTCTGATCATTCATCTATTCTACGAGCTACAAACTCTGAACGACAAACCATACGTCCTACATAAAAAGAAAAAGAAGAAGAAGAAAACCTCATTTCGACTCTAACTTCACTCTTCCTCTGAAAACAACAAAGCTCATTATTTCACCAGAACCCCAGTGCCAGTTGAATCCTATAACGGTGCACCACAAGCATCGTCCTCCAAGATCCACAATGCCTTGAAGATCTGAGACTTCCCCAGCGATTAAACATTGCACTCAGAATCTCTCACCAAATCTGAAGAAAATGGTCCCAGTACCAGCATTGTGATCCACAATGTACTCTCCTCTTACCAAGCCAAGCTTGACACCAACACCATACGAAGTCCCATGACCAACACGTCTGAAGAACTCGGTAGGGTTCCCTTTGACATCCTTGGAGCTCCCAAGGTCTGTGCCATGTTCTACAAATCCATACACATGTGTGTTTCTCACCGGAACACGCAACTCAGTAGCAAGCTGCATAGGTTAACAGAAATAAACATCAGTTACCAACAAACACCACACTTGTGGAGTATATGTATTTGTTTCAACAAAGTGACTCCAAACATATCGAGTTAATAACATGATTAGAAAAGGAAAGATACAGCAACAATTCAAAAAATTCTCTAGTCTAGCACATACCTCGAGAATATTCCTACCAGCACCTAGTTCACCGTTGGTAAAGCCCCTTACAGAGTAAGGCCCTCCAAGTGCAAAGGCATCATAGCTTGGCAGATCTCCTACACAGCCTGCGTAATGACCATGGAGAACCAAAACAGCTGGTAGTGGCTTGCCAGCACCTTTCTCTGGATTATTTAAATTGATGAACTTTGTCATGGTAAGTTGATGACGGTTGAACAATGGGTTTTTGCTTCCAATGCCAAGACCTTGGTCCAACTGCAATCAACAAGGAAACTTCCTCAGAGAATGCACTTTTAACATCCTAGGAAAGCCTATATAGAAACATGGTGCCATAAAACAGGAACTAGCAAAACGTTAAAGAAAGAGGTTTACAAACAATTATAACATTGGGCAAAATATTACTTTAAATAAAAATTGTCCCTGTCAATTAACAAAATATATAATTGCAAGCGTTCACTAAAACATTTCTAAACCTTCTTTTTTATGCTTGTGATAGTTGTTAAAGATTTAGACTGAATTCAATCCTTAATCAATAGATCAGTCAAAAAAAGAGTCCTTCCTGGCCCTTTTCCCGGCAAATGCTTGAATGTTGTTTTACTGTGTGTCGTTGGAACAACAAGGGTTCAGCGAGCTTACCTGGAAAATATATCTGTCTCCAATGATTGTACCATTTACAAACTCAGTGTTGTCGCGAGTTATATTAGCCTGTAGGAATGCCATCCTGTCAATTCCAGTACCACTGAGAGTGGTAGGGGGTCCATCCATGCTCAAGCCACCGCTAGGCATTGCTCTAGAACCATGCGTACAGATACTATTAGTTTCATCACGTGTTGTAATCTCTTCCACCACGAGGCCATACGTGAATTTGCTCTGTCTTGTGAAGCTCTGAGAATCCAAAATTATATTTTTGATCATGTTAGATTTATTTCTTGAACAGCGCTGCTCATGAAAATGAAAAAGAAAACGAAAATGCAGAATTGAATATCATTTTGTGCAAACCTCGGTTATGTTGGCTTTAAATCCAACTCTATCAATCCACACAGGTGGAGCTTCATCCATATTGGGACCAGCAACGAAGACAGGACTCAATTTCCTGGTATTAAAGCAGCTGGTTTTGAAGGTGCGGTTTTTACTACGGTCATCTACACCATCCAAATAAGGATGGACATACTCAAGCTTGAATGAAAGATCATCCTGAAGATTTTGTTAAAAAAAAGGAAAGAAGAAGAGGAATGGGTAAGTGTGCAATAATACATGTAAAAAATCATAAGTACCATCCCTGCACAGAATTACTTTCAGAAACACCTCAAACAGGAATGATAAAAAAATGATAGCATATCTTACATATACATTGAATACAAGAAAAAAAAAGGAGCTCAGTAATATTTTAATAGTTCTAGCAAAGTAGCAAGTGTCTAAGCATTCATTACATGCATCATATGATAGCATTGCCTGAGAAATGCATTGTGCTACTTTCTTGTTTATCGTGAATGGTAATTAATCCCCATTATGTTTTAGAAGGCTGAAGTAGTTAAGTTCAAATTTTATGCATAAATAATATTCCAATAGAAACACAGGAAATATAGTTAGGTTCAAAATTTGTGCATTAAAAATAGTGTTAAAAGAATATAATTGTTTTAGAAGGCTAAAGTAGGCCATGGCTAAATATTTATGGATTTTATGAAATAAATTTTCAACAGTTACAAATGTACAGTTTCGATAGGGAAGTGATAATGACATAGGAAAAGTAATATAAGATTGTGAATGCCATACTAAACTCACATAGTGAATCATCAAAAAGAAAAAAAGACAATAGGACAGATTCACACCTAAGGCCTCTAGGCACAAGTGGGGTAACTTAACCACTGTACCAGGTTGTCCTTCCCACATAGTGAATCATCATTCAACATTATTACTTTAAGAAATTTCAGAAACCTGCATGTATTTGCACCCACATAACAGAAACATACGACTTTGGGAGACTAATTCTACTATTAGCAACCTTTGTAACACAAAACAACTACTTTTGGATATGGACCTGCATGTCAGTCACACATTTCAGGAAAAATGAGAATATGTCATTGACAGGTGGGGCCAGTTCTAGGTGGGGACAGTTCTGTAAGTCGTAGTTTTGTGTTATACTTATAGAGCGTGCCAATTGTCATAGTTTTTTGAATTTGAGCTCAAAAGTCAGTAGTTTTGTGCTACTCCAGTGCAAATAGTTGTAGGTTTCTGGAATTCACTCTATTATAAGCCTAAGTGGTCGAGGTGGAAGTAGACAAAAGCACTATACACCAAAGCTGACAAGCATACTCATTAACAACTAACCTGAGGGTTCAGCAGGTTGCTGGACGTAACAGAACCAACAATAGATCTGTTCAGACCATAGATGTTCCGGTGCTCAAACGACACAGTTCCTCCAGGTTGAATGGATGCCTGTAAGAAGGTACACATAAGACTCGGTACTACACAATATGTACTTTATGTCTAATAAGATTACAAAATGGGATAGAAATGGCGGATCAATAGGGACATTACCAAAGTTGGTCGGCCTTCCCGTCCAGGCACAATACTCCATTCTGTACTTACTTCGGCTGATTTTGGTTCCAGTTCCTTGAGCTTAATTTCAACCACTATACCCCCTTCTTTTGTCTCATCAGGACGTGGATTCACTTCTATATTGGAAAACAATGCGAGTGAATTTATATTCTTCAGAGCTTGCTTCCCTGCTCCAATGTTAAAGATATGGCCAGGCCGAAGCTGCAAGAGATTAATAGAGTAACAAGTTAAATGCTGAAAGCGCAAAGATGCTAGAAAATTCTTTGCAAAACATTCATGTCAGCACAATGAGTATAGGAGAATCGTCATCAAGAATTTTGAACAAGGTAATTTATTGCTCATCAAACAACAAAATCACAATCAGCACAAGACACCTTTCTTTTTTCTTCAAAATCGGGACATGTTCACTTAATGTCTAACAGTGGCAGTATGCATGTTTGAATAAACTACATGATATTTGAATTATCACTTAAACTATCCTAAGAGGCAAAACGTATGAGTTATATTAGTAAAAATAGAAGTATAGAACATTGCAAGCATAACGACACCCTAAGCTAAAACGTAAATTCTAAGAAATTTTGTAGTAATGCAATGAAAGACATCTTCACATCTCCATTTAGGTCTAGTGATTAGTGGCAATTGGTATACCTGTTGGGGAAGCTCTCGGTCTATGATTGGAAGCGCAGTATTTCCCTCGACAATATTTCCAAGCTTATCTTGGAACTGGTACTCCACCTTGGTGATGTCACCCTCGACGACCTCACACACAACCTCATTGGTATTAAGATTTCCGAAGTTCACCACCTGGGCACATACGAAGCCCTCATTGTGGTACCACTTCTGGACATGATCCCTGATCTTCTGGAGCATCCTGGCGCTCACCTTCTCCTGCTTCTTCATCATTCCAAGTACCTCCCCACGTACATTTTCCGGCAAGATGCATGGCTTGGCACCTTTTACGCGCTGCTGGTAATCACGTTCCTGCTTCCGGAGGTAGTCCATTTTCTCCCTCTCAGTCATGTCCTGGTCGAAATCAACCTGCCCCGACTGCGACATAAGCCCCACATTGATGCACTTGAATTGCTTCGCCGCACTCCACACGCTCTCCACGAAGGACACAGTGAGGCCAATGGTGTTATCCGGCTTGGGCTTGACCTCGAGATCCACCTTCTCGAACATGCCGCAGGAGACAAGTGTCTCGAGCTCCTTCAGCAGCTGCGACTTGGTGTACACGCCGCCTGGCTGCAGCGTCACCATCTCGAAGAAGGAATCCTCCGGACCTGTGTAGGCACCGCCACCGCCGGCCGCCTTGTCGAAGAACTTGAGCTCAGACAGCTTGTACCTCTTGAGCCCGCTCAGCTTGGTGAGCGGCACCGTCATGTTGACCGGGAGCCCATGCGCGTCCCAATCCGCCGACGACTTGTCGTCCGCGTGCGCCGCGCCGGCGGAGAATAGCCGGGACCAGAAGCCCCCGCCCCCGCCGCCGGCACCACCCCCACCACCGGCGCCCCATCCGCCTCCGCCTCCGCCACCACCAAAGAGACCCCCCGCGCCGCCACCGAACCCGCCGAACGAGCCGAGGAGGAAGACCGCGCCAGATGAGGCGATGAAGAAAGCGGCGCCGGTCTTGGCGGCCTCGGAAAAGAGGGAAAATATCGCGGGGAGCTCGATCCTGGGCTCGCCGGGAACGCGGTCGCTCTCAGGCTGCGAACCACTCGAAGCGGCCGCGCGAATGGCGGAGGAGGAGCACCCGGGGCTGCGGCCACCCCGTGGCGGGTGAGCGGCGGAATCGTACCTCGCGGACGCTATGGATAAGGCTTGCCGCCCGGGGGCGGCGGCCTGCCCCCAACTGCGCGAGGCGGCGGCGGGCGAGGAGGAGGAGGCGGAGCGCCGGCCTCCCTGGCCGCGAGGGCCCACCGGCGGGGAGCGCAATGAGATGCCCTGCGAGATAATTGCCATGGCGGCCGCGGATGAGGTGAGGCGGAGGAAGGGGAAGGGGGGCGAGGAGGGGTTTCCTCGCCTGCCTGCCTGCCTGGGTTAAGGGTTTGGGTCTCGTTTGCCCCCTATCTCTTCTGCCCCCCGTTTCGAGTAATTTGTTGAGGGTTTAGCGGGGCGCGGCGGCGTGTCGTGTGTACTCGTACAAGTTGGCGTGTTCCGACCCGTGAAACGCTTTCGGAGCTTCAGAATCAGATCTGAATGGTTGTGTTTCTTTGAAACTTTTTTCTTCTTTTTTGCTGCTTTTTGGATTACTTTTCTTTAGAAAAATAGAACAGAGAAACGAGTCTGGTACTTCTATATGGCCAGAACAATCTCCAAACCTTGCTCTTTTCTTGGATGCATGGCTTGGAAGCACCGGCGGAGCGTAGCGTTGGCGAAAGAGGGCTCCGGCCCCCCCTTTCCCGATGCAAATTTCGCAGGTATTCACGTAAAAACAAAATCGCAGGTATTGTTCGGGGCTCATACGCGAAGCCATCGGCGAGAGCGCGTCGCTCCGCCCGCAAAAAAGGTGCGCTGCTTTCCGTTCGACCCAACAACTCGCCCCGTGGGCCCAGCAACGCTGCCCATGCCGCCTCCGCTCGAGCGTAGCGTCCGACCTCGCGCCGGCGCCGGCGCCGCCTTCACTGTCACCTCGTGTACGGGACGGGCGTGAGGAGGCACAAGCCTAAGGAAACACGCGAATTCAGCTGGCTCACAAAGCTAGCCTCAACGGGCAGCAATGGCGGATGGTGTCGTCCTTGAAACCTGTTCTCACGACCTTCAATGAAGCGGTTGTATTTTCGTCGTCGCATCCACCCTTCGTTCTGGTACTGTAGCAAACCGGCCCCCTCTCTATTTTGCTTCACGCTCCGCCACTGCTTGGAAGAAATGTTCACCGCGTCCGTGTGGTGTAATAATCAAACTGTGCAAAAAAGAAAGGGCCCGACTAATTTTCAGCTGCCTGAAATCAGGGGGTTGTTTCAGTCGACAACCACAGCCTTCTGATCCCAATCGGACGGTCCATGTTTATGTCAAATTTGCTCCATGTATTAAATCTACAGTCAGGACTAAAACAAAAATGTTTTTGATTGTGATAACATAAACAAAATCCCTGACATGAAACAAATATCCGACGACAGAGACGTTGCCTGAATGAAACAGAGAATTCAGTCACCCGAACACAAGTAAATATGAAAAAGAAATGTTCACTCTGTGGAAGCAGAAACTGCCAACTTCATTTATCTGTACGTAACTTTAGTGTAATTGTGCCGTAGAAAAATGTTCAATCTTCCTTATATACGTTCTATACATGAACATCAAAATGAGCCGAACGAATGTATATAGGTTATAAATCGTTCAAAAACGCAGTTACATATACCGCTTCTTCGTGCAAATCGTGGCATCGCCTGACACGGCGTCTACCACTACCAGCTCTCCGCCGGCTGCAGGTAATGCTGCAGCGACTGCACTTTCTTCTTGCTCCGCAGCTTCCGGAACGCGCCCAGCTCGATCTGCCGGATGCGCTCCCGGCTGACCCCCATCAGCTTGCCGATGTCGTTCAGAGTCCTCGGCCGGCCGCCCTCGATGCCGAACCGGTACCGCATCACCGTCTTCTCGCGCGGGCTCAGGCTGTCCAGCGCCCTGTCCACGTCCTTCTTCATGAACCAACGGTGCAGCATCTCCTCGGCGGTCTCGGCGCTCGTGTCCGGCATGACCTCCTGCCATGTCGAGGAGAGAATCGCATGGTGTCAGATGCAGTTGCCATTGGTTGCAATATGGCTGAGGTGTCACTGGTCGTGAGGGAACAAACCTGGTATGTAACGTCCGTGCAACCGACCTTGCTGGTGAGGGAGACGGTGTACCTTGGGAGGCTCAATGCGGCCTCCACCCTCCTCATCGACAGCCCAGTGTCCTGCTGGATCTCGTCGTTTGTGGGTAGCCTTTCCAGTTCGCGGCGGAGCCGGCGGCGGCACTCCTTCACCCGGGAACTTGCTTCAGCCATATGTGCCTACAGAACAGCATGGCGAATGTTGTCGGTGCAATGTAACATCAAATCTGAAAGCATAAGTATCAAATCGGATATATAAAGTGTATAAGACAGTAGAGGCTCAATGCAGCATTAGTATTCTAGTATCGCCATCCATATCACTGCCAAACCTATCAAAGTATCAATTTGTTCGGCATATTCAGAAATTCAGATGGTGAAAGCATAAGGAGGAAGATGACATACTGGCAAGCGAATTATCTGGGTCTGTTCTAAAACAGACTTGCGTATTGCTTGTTTGATCCACCAGTGAGAATACGTCGAGAATCTGAAACCCTTTGAAGCATCGAATTTTTCCGCGCCTCTTATCAGACCTTGCATTCCCTCCTGCAGCGGAGAACGTATTATGAATGTGAATTTTAATCATGGTCCACAAGGATCCACTCATCTATCAATAAGCACGTGTGCCATACCTGAATAAGATCAGAAAACTCCATTCCAGGGCCTTCAAACTCTCTAGCAATTGAGATCACAAGTCGCACATTAGATTTCACCATCGAGTTCTTGCAGTATAGTCCGTAGTTCAGGCGTTTCCGCAGAGTGTTCTCGTCGGTTCCAGCCGCTGCTGCCCACTGGGAAAATGTTGGTTCACCACCGTTATATTGTGCAATTTCCTTTTTGTTAGCTTCCAGCTTCAGGAGATCCTGCGTAAGTTCATACCGTGCTTCACAATTAGCTTAATTTAACGGCAGAAACAACAATGTCTGCTCCATAACTTGCACAAAAGCATGGTGATTATGAGCTGGTGAGCCATCATCATGCTGATGACCAGGCCAAGAAGAATGCCGTCTGAACTTATTACACAAAAGCATGTAAATTTGAAACTTTTCACAGAATATCCCTTATCAATCTAGGACGAGTAGCGCATAGCGTGCAGTTTGGAACTTTGGTTATCATGTCGGGAGAATAAAGATGCCGCTGCAATTATGCGCTTTACTTATGAGCACTAAAAAGCAAAAGCGACAGAGATGGTACTGCCGCATCAGAGGATTTACGTGTTTTGATAACAGAAAAAGGAATCACAAACGCATTTTGCATTTGAAATGTGAGACTAACCTGAATACCTTCTGAGAACTCTATTTCTTGCTTCGCCGTCAGAAGCTTCCGGCCAGTCATCTTGTAGAAGCAACCCAAAGGATTCCGGCAACCCTTCAACCGCTTCTTCTTCGAAGAGGACGCTACAGCAGTCCGGTTGCTGAAAGATTGAGCCGCCTTCATCGACGCCCTCACTCTCCGAGCTTTTCGCTCGGCCCGGCGCGCCGACTTGACTGCTACTACACCGCCAACAAACTGCCCATCCTCATCGTCCTCGGACTCGTCGCTGAACTCTTCTTCCTCCTGAAAATGCACGCCGGCTTGCCTGGCCTCCCACCCGGCCTCCGTGCGGAGGACCTCTCTTGCGAAGAAGCTATCCTCCATGTCACACCCGGTGACGACGTCTGGCCGGTGGTCCGTTTGCACCATCCGGGCGACTTCTCCGGCGACTTCCGCGGCCGCTCTGGCCAGAGCAACGGCCTCCGCGGCTGCCGCCGCCACCACGGCCTCTCTGTTCAGAAGCGCCTCCCCGAAATTTCCCTGGTTACAACCATTATGCGATGAACAATTAGCAATGTCCCAGTACGAACCTTATCGAAATTCACTGGTAGTAGAACGTTGCGCCAAACAAGACAGAGTACGCTGGACGTTACCGGAAGGGATCGATGAGGCGAAGGCGGCGGGCCGACGGATAAGGACTCAGCTACCTCTTCATCTAAGATTACGGTTGAGAACTCGGTGCAGTAGACCCGTACGGAGCGGGGGTTTACAGAGACGGCGGCGGCGGCTGGCTCCCTGAACCCCGCCGCGCGGGTGGAAGGAGTCCACTTGAACTGCGGCGGCGCGAGGCAGGCCATCGGTGGCTCGTAGGAATCCTTCCTCAAATGCACGTCGTGAGATGAGGGGCCGGGCGGCGCACGCCGTAGGAGCTCTCGCGTTGCCGGGACCGGTGAAATTGAACGCGTGGACAAGCGGGGCCGCGGTGAGGCTGCGGGAAAGGAGGGGAAGAAGCGGGAGGAGGAAGCGCCAAACGGATAAGAGATGGTGGGGACGGCATCGTGAGGAAAAGGAAGGGGCCACCTCCACCAACGGCCCCCGCCATCACCATGGGCCGGGCCGAAGAAACGAGGCTGTGACTGGTAAGGGAAAGGCCGAAACCCAATTAGAGGCGGCCCAGGAAAACCATAGCAAAATTCAAAGGTTTTTTAAAATTAAAAATTTTAAAGTTTACTCATATTTGTGATACATAGACACCCATCACTATATATGTGAAGCTTCCACAATTTGTACCGACGAAAATTAGGTTGACGCTGCCGATGCGTCGCCTTCTTGCTAGTTGGCGTCACCAAGGGCGGCCTCACGCAAGTACTTGTCAACCAGCTGCACCCGCTTGACGTTCTCCTGCTCGTCCACCAGCATCCTGCCGTACTCCATCAGCTTGCTCAGCGTCACCTTCGGTGGCTCCAACACCGGCAACCCCTCGGCCGAGTTCACCAGGTTCCTACAGACGTTCTCGACGCCGACGTCTTCCGCAACCCACCTCCTCACCTCGTCGTCGTAAACCCTTGCCCTCAGCGCGCCAAAGAAATCGATCTGCACCGGAGCACTGCCACCTGAAGAAGTACCGCAACGAGTACAGTACGACAATGCAGTCGAGAAGTTCGCAGTTGCTAAACCGCAGAGTACCGATGGATTGGCCAGGGAATATATGCATCGACGAGCTGGACCGCGTCGTCGCGGCGTACGCCGTCGGGGCACCCGGTAGAACTTGTCCATGCGACCGTAGCGGACGAGCGGCGCGAACAGCGTGGAGAAATCGTTCCCGGTGAGAGGCGGTGACGACGCCACGCGCGGGTTAATGAATGAACAGCCCCAGCGAGGAACCTTTGCACAATTTTATTTTTTATCCAACAACCTTTGATTCATGCAATATATTCTCCCAGCGTGCACCAGCAGGGACATGAACAAGCAAAGCCAGGCGGCCGGCCACGAGGCCCACGAGGCCACGAGTGACAATACTGAAAAAAAAAAATTGAAGTTCTCTCCATATGACAGGTGGACGACGAGGCGAACTCCTAACAGCAACATGAGTTAATGAAGGGACGGATGAATAGACCAAAGGATGGTTAACGGACACATCACACATGACGATAGCATTTCAGATGACGTCGTCCTTGCTAAATGCTAACTGTGATAAGGGTCTTAGCATCTGCATTGGCATCTTTTGATTATGTTAGGGAGCATGGATTTGACCTATATATATATATGCATTGTGTTTGGGAGTAGTAAGGATTTGTCTACCTGCGTTTGGTTGAAAATAAGTATGCAAGGTGTCAAAAAACTTTAAGGAAACCAGAGCACGTTTTACATTTCCTGATGAAGTCGTTTCCGTCAATCAAACATTATTATTATATAGAAATGCATCTCAGGTAAGCTCTTGCCAAGCTGAGTTACGTGTACGTCCGTCCAAGGCGAGCACGAGGTAGGATCTGGGAAGAGCTCACGAACGGCATAATAACGGCTTGTTAAATAACGAGAGCGATCGAGCAGCACCGCACAGTAGCAATCACTACTCGCCACTTGCTCTTCTCCTCCGTTGCAGCGATCCTATCCGGTGCGTGCTTTGAGGGTTTCGCGATGGGCCCGAGCCTGTGGGCGGTGGCCGCCGCCGTGCTCGCCGTGGTGCTCGACATCGTCATGCGGATGGCCCACGGGTGGGCCAGGGAGGCCTCGCTCGGGGCCCACCGGCGAGCTCGGCTGCCGCCAGGAGAAATGGGGTGGCCTGTCGTCGGCGCCATGTGGGCCTTCCTCTGGTCCTTCAAGTCCGGCAAGCCGGACGCCTTCATCGCTTCCTTCATCCAACGGTAAGAGCCGTGCCGTACTCTGGAGTACTACGTGAGATATATCTTCTTTGCGAGATGGTGGTGCAGCTTGATCATTTCTGTGCGTGAGGAAATGCTAAACCAGATGTTGTATATAATCAAATAGCAACTCCGATAGTGTCGGAAGCTAGGCCCCTTGCACGTTCAGGTCTCTTGGATTTTTTTTTTCGCCTTTGTTTCATGGTCTATTGGCCCTTCTCCCCTTAGGTTTGTAAAAGAGTAAATTGCACAACAACTACAACAACTTGCATGAACGGCTGCATCTAAGTCACACTTTTTGTAAAATGCTCAGGTCACTAATTTTCTTTAAATGGAGCACATTTGATCAAATTGCTACTATGCTGGCTAATCCATTTGACATGGCATCCTAGTTGGACTCCAACTTGTCACAAATCAAATATTGTTTTTTGGAAACACCCCTATCATTTTGTATGTTCTGATGAGCTGCCTATGTACATGTCCCTTTATTTTATTTTATTTTTACATTTTTGTATGTTTGCTGAGACTTACTGAAGAAACAACGATGTCTAGTAGATCAAGCGAGCACAATCAACGAGAATGTACAACATGAGCTTTTCACTCATTTGGTTAAAAAGCAGAGTAACAACGGTATTGTTCATGTAAACATCTACAGTACTGATCAATGGAACACATAGAGGGTATGGCTCGTGATGGAGCTTTCCTATGGCCAAGGTGGGCCATGCCCCCTGGGTTCAGAAAATTTTGAAAAATCACCATATATCCAAAGCTAATTACTCCAAACTTTAATGGCTGGCCCCCTCTCTTCAGCGTTGGAAATCACGTCAAGCTCCATCACTAGGTATGGCATCCATCACCGATCGGCATTCACTGATATTCTAAACTCGACAAAAGTTTTTCAAAAAAGTTACTTTTTGTTTCGGACCTTTTTGGAAAATATTGTCCATGTTGGATCGAGCCAGCGTGGATGCTATCTCAAGTCGATTTGGTAATAATCTACTTTTGACCTATAATGCACCACTTGAACAAAATTGAAGACAGGTAATAATCTACTTTTGACCTATAATGCACCACTTGAACAAAATTGAAGACCTATCTGAGCATTTTACAAGAACCATGACTAAATTGCATCCACCACTCAAGTTGTTGCACTCTAGGTGCAATTCGCTCTTTGCAAAAAGTAGGTTGTAAATTTCTCTCTCTCTACCTTAATGAATGGCAGCACTCCTATCTCTTTTTCAAAAAAAAAGAGAATTTTGATGACTTTTTTTTTTTGATATGTTGTGCCCCAAGAGATGATAAATTTTGTCGCTTGATGACCTACAGGTTCGGCCGCATCGGCATATACAGAGCTTTTATGTTCAGCAGCCCCACGATTCTGATCACCTCGCCGGACGGTTGCAAGCGAGTGCTCATGGACGATGGCAACTTCGTGGAAGGGTGGCCCAAGGCCACCGTCACGCTCATGGGCAGGTACTCCTTCATGAACCTATCCCACGAAGAGCACAGCAGGCTGAGGAAGCTCACGGCCGCGCCCATCAACGGCTTCAACGCGCTCACCACATACCTGAGCTTCATCGACCGCACCGTCGTATCCACGTTGCGCCGGTGGTCCGAGGCCGACGAGATTGAGTTCCTCACCGAGTTGCGTCAGATGACGTTCAAGATCATCATGCAGATATTCATGAGCGCCACTGATGACGCCACCATGGTGGCGCTTGAGCAGAGCTACACCAACCTCAACCGCGGGATAAGAGCCGTGGCCATTAACTTTCCCGGGTTCACCTTCCACAAGGCTCTCAAGGTGACCCTTATCCTTATGGTTGCATCTGCATCTTCGATCTTGCAAGCAAACTTGATGGACACTGATGAAATATATTTGTTTAACAAAGTGCACTGACATTTCAGGCTCGCAAGAAGCTTGTATCAGTGTTGCAAGGTGTCCTGAACGAGAGGAGGGCGGCTGCGGCGAAAGGGCTCTCTAGGTCGAGCAAGGACATGATGGACCGATTGGTGGAGGCCGAGGATGAGCATGGGAGGCGACTCGACGACGAGGCAATAATTGACATACTCATCATGTACCTGAACGCGGGACATGAGTCCTCCGCCCATATCACCATGTGGGCTACGCTGTTTCTGCAAGAAAACCCGGAGATTTTTGCCAAGGCAAAGGTATACAATGATCTTTGCTTAGTAGATTCTATTTGTAATAGAAACTTGAAAAGCAGTTCATCATGAATGTGGAGTCTTTCAACAGACACTTTGTTGGTGTGTTTTCAGGCCGAGCAAGAGGAGATCGTGCGAAGCATTTCATCAACGCAGAAAGGGCTAACCCTGAGGGATTTCAAGAAGATGAAGTATCTTTCACAGGTAAATCCTTGATCTTAACATAGTCATAGATGCAAACAACATTTACTTCACACGGAAAACAAAAATAATCTGAAGGTCATCGATGAGACGCTTCGCTTCGTCAGCATCTCATTCGTCTCATTCCGAGAGGCGACAAAGGACGTCATTATAAATGGTGCGCTTCAAAAACATCACGAGTCATGAACTCTTTTTCTAGTGAACATCTTACTAAATAATAAAATCTGAGACTTATAACACTAATCATGGCAAGGCTACCTGATACCCAAGGGTTGGAAAGTTCAGCTGTGGAGCAGAAGCGTGCACATGGATCCTGACGTTTATCCCGATCCCAGGAAGTTCAACCCATCAAGATGGGAGGTAGGAACAATTTCAGTTGACAAAACTTCCTCTATCTGGATACTTGTTGCGCATCAGATGGTATGTTGCAGTTATTGTTACGGTACCAAAACTGAAATGTACATTGTTTATTGTGGGAAACTGTTTGCAGGGTTATTTTCCAAAACCCGGAACATTTCTGCCTTTTGGACTCGGTACCCATCTGTGCCCCGGGAATGATCTTGCAAAGCTGGAGATCTCTGTTTTCCTGCACCATTTTCTCCTTGGTTACATGTAAGCTCACTACCCAAGCTGAAGTATTATGTCTCTTTTTTTCCTTTTAGAGAGGGGGTGTGACATCCCGACCCAAGGCTTAATAGGATTGATAGAATACTCATATCAACAAGTTGCAACTTCTTTTCCGGAAGCTCATCTCGAAAGAACTCCGAGGTTAAGCGTGCTTGGCCTGGAGCGATGGGTGACCGACCGGGAAGTTCTTCCCGGATGGTGCACGAGTGAGGACAAAGTGCACAGAAAAGATATATGTTGGTCTGTGAGGGAAGTCTTGAAGTCCTAGAGAGCTGCCAGACGTAAGCGGGCCCGGCCTCGGGGAGGCGGGACGCTACAGGGGGGATGCTTGAGCACTTGCAGTTCTTGTTTAGTCAACATCAGCTATCTTGATTTCAAAATTTGCTATACACACCATCTGATCGGACAACCCCACCATACGCATAGCATTTCCGAATTCCGATGCCTAAACGAAGTTGCTTCACTTTTGTTGTGCACAGGCTCACAAGAAAATATCCCAACTGCCGGATAAGATACCTACCACACCCGAGGCCCGTGGACAATTGCTTGGCAAAGATAACCAAAGTTTCGGACGGATGATAAGGCCCCGTTGGGAGAGCCATGATATGCTCCTTATGTTTCAGGCTTTCAGCAAAAGTCGATATGCCGCGCTCTCTCTTTTTTAAAAGATTAAGTAAAAAAGACACCTTTCGTGTTGTTATGCCTTCATCAAAGTGAAACTTTATCAATTCTGACCAACAATAAATATGTAAATAAATAATATTAAATCTAGTAGCATCCTTTTTATATTATCAATCTCACCGAGGTTTTGGACGCCGACTTCCGCAATCCACCTCCTCACCTTGCCTTCAGCACGCGAAAGAAATCTGCGCGGTAGCACTGCCACCTCAAGTACTACTCCAAGTACAAGTCTACAACGAGTACGCCAATGCTTTCTTAAACCAAAAAAGAAAAAATGAGTACGACAATGCAGTCGAGAAGTATGTAATTGCTAAACTGCAGAGTACCGATGCACTAACCGGGGAAGGCATCGACGAGCCTGACGACGACGTCGCAGCAGATGCCATCGCCTCGGAAGATGCCCGTGCAGACGCCGACGCGGTCGGCACGCACGGGCGCCCAGTAGAACTTGTCCATGCGGCCGTCGCGGCCGAGCGGCGCGTACAGCGTGGAGACGTCGTTTTTGGTGACGGCGACGGGCGTGCGCCGGCAGCTGCACATTGGTGAGGTTGTCCGCGATGTTCATCAGCGTCGCGTTCACCAGCTGGTTATCTATCCGCCGTGTATTTCGTCGTGCCGCCCATCCGGCCCGCGCCGGCATATCAAGGTCGTTTATGAACAGCGAGCACATATTCCCCTTCCGGACCGTGTCCGCCGCCACACGGTACCTCTGTCTGATCAGCCTCGCCGGCTCACCGGCGCTGAGGGGCGCTGCCGCTCTCAAGCTCTCCTCAGTTTCCTGCGCTCATCATGACAGGACTGCGACACAATGCGCGAGTGCGACTCTATTAGCACCTCGTATGGCCACAGATGAGCAGTGAAAATAGGAGAGAAATCTTAAAAGGTTTGTTTTCACATATTTGATGCCCATCTTGGCGGAGACGAGCTTGCACTGGAACGACTTGCCCTGCCCCTTAACCGCCCCAGATGCCGAGGATGAGGGCCGTGGACGGCCACCTTACCCTGTTACTACCCATGAACGCCGATATAGACATAGTATCCGCCCACCGTGTTGTCGAACTCGTACCTAACAGGCCCTTCCCCCGGGCGATGTCATGCTGGTCGTCCGAGGCGTCGAACGCCAGCCCCGCGCCATCGGTCATTGTCCGTCTGCTTCGTCTCGTCGATATCCGGCGCGGCATAGACCGTCAAGCTCCGGCCGGACTTCCTCGCCTCGCCATGGTTGTAACGGTGCACGCCAGCTATGAACGCCCCTTTCCCGCGAAACTGAGAGTTTAGCGGTACTCGTGAATTTCTACTGCTTGATCGTTCGCCAAGCAACAGAGTACATCTCACAAAGGATATATGCGAAACGTAACGGAGACATGACTGAGGACGGTTACTTAATTTAACCTTGTTGTGGCCTACGAACAGGCACTCAGTGATTTAACCTTGTCCACTGACGGAGCGTTGTTGGTCCATTGACAGACGACGCCTCTCCAAGCTTCATGGAGTTGGTCTAGTGCATAAAACAATTTTTTGTGCAACGAAAAAGACATTGTAAAAATATTGACAAAAAGTTCGTTAGCATCAGCGATTATCATATTCAACACTTGCCCCATAACAAGCTACTAGTATACGTTTTGACTACGCCTTTTCCCTCCATTTCTACTCCCATTCAATGAACCAACAGCAGTAGACGGTCGTACAGCCTCACAAATTTCCAGTTCGGCAAAGTTTTTGCAAGCCCGAGAAATTCCGCGCGCCGGCGAAGCCCACGTGAAAGATGACACGTTTTAGTTAGCATCTCAATGATCATTTCAGCTTCGATTCACATGTTTCAAGCGGAGAGATGAGATATCCCCTCGTCCCAATCCGATCAGGGTCACGGAACGGAAAAGTTGGAAAACCAACCGCCCCCCGCCCCGTTGCACCGCAGCCGCAGGCCTCGCGCCCGGAAAGAAAGAAAGAGGGAAACGGTTGCGGGAAGGAAGCGAGCGAACGTTGCAGACAGGAACGGCCGCGCCCACCGATCCCTCCCCACCGTCCACGCCGCCCCGCGTCCCCTCCAAACCCGGCCGCCCCCTCGCCGCGCGACCCGCTCTATTTAGCCGTTCACGCGCCCCGCATGCGCGCATCTAGCCGAGCACGTCCAGCGCAAGCCAGGAGCAACGGTTACCGGAGGAAAGAAGGGCGAGTCGCCGCGATCGGTTGAGGTTGAGGAGGGGGCATCGCCGGGCAGGGATTGGATTGGATTGGATTGGATCGACCGATGGAGATGAAGATGCCCAGCGGAGGAGAGGCGGCGAGCGGGGGCGCCGGGTTCAAGAAGCGGCCGCCGAGCCGGCTCCAGAAGCAGGCGCCGGCGTCGCTGCAGCTGGAGCAGGGCGCCGGTGCGGGGGCGGGCGCGGGGTCGGCGCCCGCCGCGGCGTGGGGCGACGGGAGGGCGCCGATCCCGCTCCTGTCGCCGCTCGTCGTGTCGCCCACGGCGACGCCGACGCCGGTGTGGGAGGCGGACCAGCAGGCCGCGGCGGCCAGGAGGGAGGCGGACGCCGAGGCGAGGAGCGGCGGCGGGGGCGGGGAGCAGCTCCTGCGCGGCGCCGCCCGGCACGGTGAGCGCCAGCAGCAGCAGCACGACGCGCCGGCCGCCGCGGCGGGGGGCGCGGGGTGGCGGCACCCGGCGCTGCCGACGCCGGTGGCCGAGCCGGCGTCCCTCGTGCCCATGTTCCAGTCGCAGTGCGCCGTGGAGGTGCGCGGCGCGCAGCAATGAGGAGGGCGCAAGCGCGCGAGTTCGCCTGCTGGTTGCTGCCGCGTCGTCGCTGTGATCTCCTTTTGCCTGTGCGCAACTACTCTGCTTTAGCTTGCTCTGCATAAACCGTGGTTGCGGCTCTCTTGTGTATATGGCAACTCTCTCGACATCGATCGGTTCCGGCGACGGCCTGTTGGATCATGGTTCATGGAACCTTTGCAATGGCGTCTCTTTGCATCGGAAATTAAGAATGGTTTTAGCCATTGTTGGCATGATCTAATAAAGCATTTGGCACTTTGGCTCTTATGTTTTTTATGTCGGCTGTTGCTTTGCCTTGTTATCTAGATCATGACACAGTTGTAGTAAAATTTCAATGTCAAAACTTCCAAACTTTTACATAGCCATGCACAATCCAAATCAAATGCCGTCTTTGCTGATCAACACTACCTGTCTACCTGCTGAAACAATCGAATGGAAACTGGCTACATAGAGAAACGAGAAAAATACAGATCACTATGAAACTTGAAATCGGAGTGAACAGTTCGGAATACAAAATGTGACATTCCAACCATACCGAAAGCATGTGCGTGGCGAACACTATTCTATGCCTTTTACTTCTTTCTACACAGCGACAACATACCCAAACAAAAACATGCAGAAAAATATGAGAAGCTCCAGCAACAGCAGAAATATTTCCAATCAGCAGGTCTCAGATCGCAATCACAAGCCGCATCAGGAAGATTCAAACAATTGTATGAAACGATGAAGCATTCTGGGAGCCCTCCTGTGATGCACCAATGCCCTTTCATTTCATTGCTCCTGCTAACGATTAGAGTGTCTACAAAAGAGGATCTTGGAGTTTAAACAGAATTACAGGCTGGTCACCATATATCCAGAGCACAATCTGGCAGTAGAATCCCCAGATTTAATAACGGCTACGCTTTGCCTACAGAGTACTTCTAGCAACAGCTCGAACAGATGCACACTAGGCTACGGGAACTCTGGAATTTATCCTGCATATTAGCTAATCATCACTGCAGCTGTCTTGCCAACGTGCTGCGCCATGAGGGGACGCCATTGGCTTCCCTCAGACTCCTTGCTCTTCTGTACTCGATTTCGGCATCTGAGCATGAATGCCCAGGTGGAGATTTCTTCCTTACTTCTATGGGTTTTAGAGATATTTCATCCCTTGTCTTTCTGAAAGGATGACCATCTTTCACAATCCCCTCGTACTCAGATGGATGTCCTCCTTTTGTTCCTGAAATGTGAGCACAGAAGCTTAATAAGCATTTACATAAATAGAAACACAATATCAATAGCTGGGTGCTGATGACAAATGATCCAGAGTTCAGGTTATCAGCATTGGAAGTTATCAAAGCTGTGTTGTTAGGTGCAGTAGATAGTAAGGATGACCAAAGGAGTAATTCTACTATGCCTAGATTACAACTGAATGGTTGAGACAAAAGTATGGACATTTACCCCTGAATATGTCAACGTGCAGCACTCTATGTGGAGAGCCATTGGAAATCTGATCTGCTGATTTCTTTGGACTTGACTTCTCAGCCTTCTGAACCTCGTTGGGCAGATCATTAAATGGGGACACCTCAGTAGCAGGAGCATTATTTCCAAATGGTGATATACTGAATGATTCATCAAGTGCATCTGGTATCTCCACATAAGATGGAGTTTGCATAATTTCATCTGCACTGAACCCAAACGAAGCTCTGTAAGCTTCAACTTCATCTGCATCTTGCTTGTCCCGTGAGACACTACGCCTCCCACCATTATATGGATATGTCTGCTGAGCCTGGTCCAGGTAGAATTGAGCAGAAGCAGCTGGCCGGAAGAAGTTGCCATCTAACAAATAGTTTCTAGAAGCAGATGAATCCAGCCCAAAGATGTTTGATGGTGAAGCCCTGGCATAAGGCGTATCACATGCCGATCTAGAAGTCTTCCACTGCGCAGTGGCTTCTTGCTCAGGGATGGGTGAAGCCCTAGCATATGGTGTGTCACAGGCAGACCTAGAAGTCTTCCAATGGGCAGTAGGGACCTCTTGTTCAGGTATTGGCGAAGAAAGACCAGTCCTCGGAGTTGCAGAAGCAGGTGATATGAGGCTGCTACAAGGGCTCTCAGGGTAAAGAGGGTATGATGCCTGGAGTCCTGAACCACCGGAATAGGTTGTTGACAAGAAAGCCATGTTATGCTCCTTACTGGCAGTTTTGATATCCATAGAAGAAGAAAGAAACCGAGCATATGGAACATCTGGAGACGAGGGAGTGGTTGCATGAGCTAGTTCAGGTGGAGGGGTCAATGGTGCTGTGGAAGGCTCAGTTGTGTAACTTGAGAAGACAGGAGGCGAGACAAGCTGAGGTTCATTAGCATATGGCCCAACAGCGAACATATTAGATGTTGGACCACCAGGAGAATTGGCAGATAATGACAGAAAGTTATTTGGCGATTGAACAGTTGAAGGAAGTGCAGAATTTGAGAAGGATGCCGGTGAGGATGGTGGAGCCAGAAGAGATAAATTTAGAGGCACGTTTTGGTTCGAATTAGAACCAGATTGATGACCATTTCCACGAGCAGTCGATCCATTCCCATCAGGAGTACGTGCTGCAGGAACAATCCTCTTCCCTCCCTTCTGAGATCCGAAACATGAAAGGCCCGAAAAGCAGCCAGCCCATCTACTCCGCTGTTTAGATCAGACATGCACGTATTAGTCTCAAGTACATAGCTGTTGGTAGAAATAGAAAAAAAAATGTATAACTAGTTGCTCAACAATGAAATTTCCAGAGTATTAACCTATACTCTGTACAAACAGAAAAGTCATTTCTTAATTAAAATCATGGAAAGGGAAATTGGGCAGGCTTACTATAACGAGTAAGCATAAAAATCAACTTTACTATAGAATACAAGAAATTTGTTGACATTATAGTTACACCATCTAAGCAGCTCACAACAATCTGAAAATTTTCAGACTGAAAAAGATTTATCATACAAGAAGGATTCAACCCAGAGTAGTTAGTTTGCTCATGACATCAACTGAAACGATGTGTGGAAGAGTATGCAAGGTCAAATAAACAGTTATACAGCATCTAGGATCTCTGGAGAATTGTTATGGCAAGATTACAAACAGTTATCTGGAATCCGAGAAAAAACATAGACGGAATGCAAATCGAGTGATTCAATATCGACAGCAAAAGGAAAATTCAGCTGAACATTCAGTAAAAGCAAACAAGCAGACAGTACTGAAGCCTAATTATTGGAGGTAAAGATGCCGGGGTTGCAAGCTGCAACCACCACTGGGCAGTACCATTCGTACTAAGTACGCAAAGCCGTGACAATCTAGGTCGTCAAGGCCTACTAGAAATTGCTGGTACTCGTCCACACATCTAAAGCAAGAAGGGTAAAAGCTGCAGCTAAAGCATGATCAATTGCATGCGCCATGGAACAAGAAGTCGTGTACTAGTGTATATACCCTGTCCTGCTGTGGTGGGTGGGAGTGGAATCTGGCGTCGGCTGAGCCTACTGCCGTCGCTGCCGCACTGATGGCAGCTGCGCCATTCCCCGCCCTGGTGCTGCTGCCTCCACCTGCACCTCCACTGCTGCTCCCAGCTGAAGCCATTTCTGATTAGCCCACGGTAGCGCACGATCACATACTCCGTAACCCGGGCAAGATTCCCCTCGCGGATCCCAGGATCCCACCTGTGCTCCTGGAAAGGACATGTCAACCAGTCAGGATCCGAATAGTAAATTACAGTACGGAACGGGAGAAGATCTCAAGAAAAAAAAGTGCAGCGTTAAATAGAGTTCGCAAGGGTAACCTCCAAGGGGAGAAGACAAGAGTGAAGAGTAAAGAACTACCGCTCAGCCCAAAATCAGGAGTTAGCACATAATTTCTTGAGAAAAAAAACATGCTAATCAAATTTCACCCACATTTTTCTACGGAGCGACTAAAAGATGCAAGAATTTAGCAAGGGGAAAAAATGCTTCTGCCCAAATGCAACACCCTCCAAGATCCCCTTTCCACTACACAAACCGACTTCAACCGCACGGATCAAGCACACGTAATGCTGAAATTTCCGACGAAATCATGCCAGAAAAAGCACCGCCGCCCCCATGGAGCCATAGATCCTCATCGTCCCCCGCAAGAAAACGAAAGCGGAGCCTCAAACAACAACCGCATGGAGGCGGCGACAAACCGCAGGAAACGAAGCAGAACGGGGAGGAACCTCTGCGTACCTCTGGAGGACCGGGATGGGAGGGAATGCGAGAGGGAAGGAGGCGCCGGTGATGGGAGGCGAGGCGGGGAAGAGGAGTGAGAGCAGATCAGGGGAGGAAGGGAGTGAGCTGGTGTGAGAGAGATGGGAGAGCGAGCAAGCAAGCAGTACTGCAGGAGTGAGAGGGTCTAGGTGGGCTTCTTTTCTGCCCCCTCTTCTTTTTGGATTTTTTTTTTCGTGGGTACCACGATTTGCCCGTGACGGGGGTGGAAATGAGCCCGGCGAGGCTCTCCTCTGCGCACTCTGCTCGCTGAGGTCACGAGAAAAAAGCCGTCCCCGTCAGGAATTCAGGGTCGGTTCCGAGCAGCGACTTCGCCTGCCAGAGTTTGCAGCGAGGTTTGTTTTGCAGAACTGGAACTGGAGTACTTCAAAAACCGGAGATAATGAAATTTCAGTCGAAGTTGTATCACCTTGGTTCTGCTTGCTCTTCAATCCACCATATGATGATGAAATTTCAGTCGAAGTTGTATCACCATGTATCTTGATTCTGCTTGCCCCTCCAATCTACCTTACGATAATTCGGTCTGCTAGTTGAAAGAGGAGGATTGGCAGCAGGTCTGATAAAGAAAAAAAAGGAAAGATAACAAGAGAAGCAAATAGATTTGCAAAAGAGTTGGTCAAGAGTTTGTATCATAAAATACCTCAGTTATATTTACCACGCAACTCTTTTTTACGATGTATCATCACATATCTTAATAGCACTCGCAAGGAACCTAAAAAAAAAAAGATCTGATAAGAGACGCTGGAGAGCGGCAAACACATAGAGGTGCGATCGCTTGAGCTATTTGCGACTGCAACTACAATCGCTTAAGCATTTTGCAGTTGGTTGCTACAACCCGCAACCGCAGCCGTGAAAAGCTCAAGCGATCACACCCTAGATCTGTAGAAGATGCTCATGATATAGGATCTGACAACAACTCCTCATCTAGATCGAAAAAGGAATGAGGTGATTTCTAAAAAGCAGATGAGATTTGTGATGAAGCTACTGCCATCGTGGTTCTGATGAATGGGGAATATGAGGAGAGCTATCGAGATAGAAGGAAATGGCGGCTGTGAAAGGTGAGAGGTGACTAAGTGCGTTAGGTCTACCGGTTAATATAATAGTTTTAAGAGCGCACTGCCTACCCTGGGCTGGGCCGCTAGGGCAAGAAATGTGTTCGCTTAAAGCCCAACCCAAATAGGAATCCGTAGTTTATGTATGTACTGTGTTCTATTGACCCAAGTTATGAGACAAATAAGCCTAATAGCCTGAGTGCCAAAGCGTGAAAAATTCCAAGCTATTGCCCATCTTTGCAGGAGTGGCCAGAAAAGAAAATCTATATATATAGCAATACAATAAGCATCAAATATCTTTGCGAGTTAGAAAACCATGACAAAATTGTATGAGGTAAAGTGTTTAATAATTATTGTGTGATTGTGAAAATTCTAGTTCAATACTAATACATTTTACATAAGAAAGTATAATTAATAAAGTATGAAAACTTGAAATTCTCATTCTTGTTAACCAGATAGATAATGCAATGGTTAGTGGTGAAGTTAGAATGGAGTGGGAGAGGCTTGCGTCCCGGACCACTCATCGCTCACAACACCCGGCTCCCTAATTCCATCGCTAGCAACGTCATACGTCGGATCTAGAAAAAAAATTGAGGTGAAGTAAGGTTAACTTGGGCCATGTCGGGTTGATCTTGTAAGCAATAAAGGGGGAATCGAAAGCAACTTTAACAAGTCACCGTAAAACAAAAGGTGCGGGACGGGGGAGCTCGCAACCGGGTGGAATTTAGAAGGAACAATGAGATTGAAATTTGATAGATGTGGGCATAATAACCGTTCGATATAAATTTCAGTGGACCTGAGTAAGATTTTTCTTTTCAGGACTGCCGTTAAAATCCCAGTGGATCTAGCAAAAATGAGGCTTACATCTGAGTTTTGCGCATCTAAAATTCGAAATAACAATTTTAGTTTTCTGCGGAAACTAAATTACTGGATGCATGCATTTTACATGTCATTCTTTTTGTGATTATTTTACATGTCATTTATGGCCTGGCTTCAACTGATTTGAAATTGGGTACCAAAGCCTTTGTTGGCCCGTAAATCATACTCCAGTTGGTGAACGTTTAGAACGTTTGTAGACATCATCACATGATGATACAGGGCAAGCTTAATGGTCCTCGCGCCTATCAACGAGGGAAAATGATGGGATCACGATTATGAAATGAGGTAGGCCACAAGAGCCAAATACAGACAGCCCCAACATTCGTCATTGAATGAACGTATAATCATGCAAAACATAAGTGTACAAATCCTCATCTGTTGATGGTCCTCACAAATGCTGCATGCTTTGTGCTAAATTAATCTGACCACAAAGGCCCATTGGCAAACTTCTTTTTGTTTTGGCCCACAATCTTTTATTCAAAAAATTCGTCCAAAAGGCCCATATGTATTTGGGACCAAGCTTTATTCAATTATTAGGATAGTCGGGGCCCATGCACTGATGACCAAGAAATTAGGAGCCCACTCTTATCAGTACACAACTGTCAACTGACAATGTCGACGATTCAGTGTGCACTGGTACACAGTATGGAAAAGAATGGTAGTGCTCATATGAGACCCGATTTTTACGCCTTTAACACCTAATCTTTTGTATTCGTATATCCAATTATGCAAAACAAAATGACCTTAGACTCGGGGAAGCAAGCAAGCAAGTACCAGACATGATCATCACTCATCACTCCCGTGCGAGAGATGGAGACAGGTATAACACTACGTAGTGCTGTGGTCAAAAAGGGCAGCTCCTGGCCCTTCCTTTCCCAAGTGACGATGCCCCGGTGGTTTCCACGTGATGGCTTTTAGTGGCGCTTCTTTTGGTTTCGTCCATCAACAATGACGCACCGGATCGTTTAGTAGCTCCCACCACATATTCTTCTCCACGGCAACGCGTAACTTCCCGCCGCTGAGCCTCTCCCGGCCGGGCCGGCCGGGCTATGCACGAGCACGATGACAGCACAAAACCAACCTGCGCGCGCTGAAATTAACAAGACCATATGACATGATAAAAGTCTCGTTTCCGCCGGGTAAAATCCGTGGATGGCGCGCACGAACCGTACGTAGCGCTCCGTGCACGGTTTAACGCGAGTCCCCTTTTTTCAAAGTGCACTTAATCCAGAAAGCGACGGCCATGTCTCGTGACCCAGAGCGAGGCGACCAGTACGAGCGCGTCCTCGGCACCATGCTCCCTCCCTCCACATGTGCGATGGTGCGAGCTAGTACGTAGCGTCACCAACGACGCGTCGTGGACGTGGATTGGACATGTTCCAGCGAGAAGAGGAAAGACTCCAACGACTCGCGCGCGAGAGAGGGATACAGGGAAGTGTCACCGTCGCCGAAGACTTGGGCTGGGGAAGCAAGCAAGTCAGTCTCCGGCGGGCCAGTTCCGTCGCTACTTTAGTCCAGAAGGATTTCGGATGGCAAGCAGAGTTGCAAGTAGTACTGTAGTAGGAGGTGCGGCCAGGGAACCTGTTCCCCTGCCTCCATGAGCCGGTCGAAGGAACCGGCCATCCCAGCAGCCGGCGCGCACATGGCCGCTCGTGATTTGCCGGCTGCGTGGGCGACTTCGCCTCTCTCTTCGTTCTCTTGACCCGGCCGCCGCGTCGAGCTGCCGACTTCACGACCGCGCCACAACAGCGCATGTATCTTCCCCTTATCCTGGCACACTGCGTAGCTACGTCCCTTCGCGTGCTTTCTTAGTTCTGCTCTTCGCTGCTAAACGCGTTGTGTCGACGTAAGAAAATTCCGGCCGGTTTGTTTCATACGTATGACCTCGCGCCATCGGAGTTCTGGCTAGCACTTGTAGTATATATGTTCAGTTGCTTGCTTGCTGAAGTCAACTTCGTGCATAGAGTTTGTTTGTATGTTGATTGGTTCCTTGGCTTCCTGCGTACTACGAGTGTGTGTGCTTGCTTTTGGCCATGCCAGGCAGGTCATGGCTCGCCGACCTGCGATCGCGGCTCGGCGCCGGGGCCAGGGCGGACGGCCTCGGCATCCTGGCCTTCGAGGCAGCGGCCGCCATGTCACGGCTGCTGTCCCTCCACCTGTCGCTGTCGGACGCGGAGGTCAGGAGGCTCCGCGGCGACGCCCTGCGCGCCGAGGGCGTGGCGCGGCTGACGTCCACGGACCAGTCCCACCTGCTCCGCCTCGCGTGCGGGGAGCTCGTGGCGGACCTCGACCGTGCCGCCGACGCCGCCGCGCGCCTCGGCGCGCGGTGCGGCGGCAACGGCGCGCCGCCGCTCCTGCTGGACTTCGACAAGGTGTACGCGGACGCGAAGCGTGGACGCCTCGCGCAGCTGGACGCCACGGTCGGGTTCTCCCGGGGCGCGGCGAAGCGGTTCCGGAAGATGGAGCGGCACGTGGCCGCGACGGCGCGGCTGTACGCGGAGATGGACGCGCTCGGCGAGCTGGAGGCGTCGGAGCGGCGGATGGAGCAGTGGATGCGGCACAGCGGCCCGATCCCGGCGCGGTCGACGGCGGCGGCGCCGGGCGGCGGCAAGAGGGCGGCCGCCGCGGAGCCCGCGGGCGAGAAGCTGATGCGCGAGCTCAGGGCGCAGCGGCACAAGGTGCGGAGGCTCACGGAGGGCGGCTCGCTCTGGAGCGTCCCCGCCGCCAAGGCGGCCAAGCTCATGGTCAAGTCGGTGCTCGCCGTGCTCGCGCGCATCTCCATTGCCTTCGGCGCGTCCGTCCCGGGCTTGCCGCCCTTGACGACGGGAGGCCGCGGCTCGTGGGCGCTCGGCCACTCGTCCGGCCCGTTACACCGTGCAGGGGCGGCGCCTGACGCGGCGATCCGGCACTCGGCTCCCATCTTCCGCCAGAACGATCCCGCCTCGTCGCCGTTGGAATCGATCAAGCCGTCACCGAATACAGTTGGCGGTTCGGGCATGGAGCTGCGATACGCGAACGTGATCATTTCCGCCGAGACGCTGCTCGCGTCACTGAGGCCGCCGCCAACGGCAGGAGACACTCACATTGAGGATCAGGTGCCAGTAGGGATCGACCTCCAGAGGAGAGACGGGCTGTACAAGATGCTCCCCGTGAGCATCCGCGAGGCCGTGAACGTGAAGCTGAGGGAGAGCTGGCGGGGGCCGCAGCCGGCGGCGGTGGACGAGGCGGCCGCGGCCGCGTCGAGGGCCGAAGTGGAGGGCGTGCTGCGGTGGCTGGGCCCCGTGGCGCGCGACACGGTGCGGTGGCACGACGAGCGGAGCATGGAGCGGGCGCAGCGGTTCAGCGTGCGGCCGCGCGCGCTCATGGTGCAGACGCTGCACTTCGCCGACCGGAAGAAGGCGGACGACGCCATCGTCCAGGTGCTCGTCGGCCTCAGCTGCGTGTGCTGGTACGACGATGAGCGGCGCCGGCTGGAGTCGCTGGACTGGGACGACGAGTAGCAGGCTACCAGCTACAGCTACATGGTTTGGACTGTGATTTGTGTTGTATATGTGTAAATACTATGTTAGTATCTTCGGTATTTGTTTGGTGGGGTACAAACATTTCTGTATTGCTGATTCAAAACACGTGAACTGATGTTCTTTTGATTTTACTTGGAAAAAAATATGTTTTTTTTTATAAAAAAATTGGTTTGGATGGTGATACAAAGAGATGCAGTGCAATGGCGACTGGCAGTAATGCCGTGGCATGGGCGGGCGTCGGCTGCCGCTTCGTGAAGATTGCCCTCGACTGGGCAGCGAACTAGTGGTGGCCGGATCGGATCATCTCTTCCATGGTGATGATGGCGTCGAGCAATTGGGCGAAAGCCTACTTCGCTGCTGCGGATGACAACAATGACGTCTTTGGGCGCCATTAACCTATGGGGGTGTTGTCTTGGTGCTCATGCCTCCTCATATCTCCGGGTGAAAACTTAATCCAATTAACAGATGGGCGTCGGCGACGTCTCTTGGCGTTGCATTCTCCTTGGAGCGTCGTCTTGGAGATCTCTGATGAAGGTTGTTCAAACCTTGCACTTTGTTCTTTGGTTGTGATCTCCTGTAGCGGCTGGTATCCGTGATGCTATACTTGTTCCCGTTCATGTGGTGCACGGGACTTTCTTCCTTCGTCGGTTGCAGTTCGAGTGCTCTTTGCTTCAATCAAAAGATGCCGTTCGTCATTGGATTGGCAGATGCTCAAGGATGTTCTATCCCCGAATTGGTAGAACAATGGACATATAGAGCTGACCGTACTCAAGAGACAGCACCGGAAGACAATCAAACCGAGGCAGGAGATTTTTTTTCTTTTTTTAGTCTTGTTTCAGTGTAGCATTTGTGCACTTTTGATGGTGGCCGACTTTTGTCGGTGATTATCAGAGTGTTCGTCTCGCTGCTTTGCAGCAGCTGCTTTGCAACAGCTACAGTGTTCGCAGTTATTTCTTCTGCAGCAGCTACAGTGTTTTCAGCAGCAGCTACAGTGTTCGCAGTTATTTTTCTGCAGCTACAGCGAAACGAACAGGCTATATTTGGTTGTAACTTTCTTAAAAGTCAAGGCCATTGCGGCTGTAGCTTCTTTGAAGGGCCAATTGCAAAACAACCATCGTTTTGCATTCCAATTGCGTTTTCACCATCCATTTTTAGATTTTGCGATTTCACCATCCGTTTTTGAATCTGAACAACACTTTTACCATCGGTCCGTTAGGAGGCTCTAACGGTGTTAAGTTGCTTGCACAAAGACAAAAATACCCCTTTGCGTTTTTACCATCGTTTTGATCTGTATTGTGTGAATATCATAAATTTGACATGAGACATTTGAATACATTGTAATTTCAAAATCTGGACCGAATTTCAAATTTGACCGAATTTCAAAATTTAAATTCTGGACAGAAATTCAAATTTTCAAAATTCAAAAAAAATTGGACACAATTTTGGCAGCATACTCCAAACTTAGGAGGTATATGTTGTCTTGAATTCCAATGCCTGAACTCTGAGAGTACTCCTGCCTGACAATCAGAACCAATCTCAAAGTTAGAGGACAAATCGCCGAGAGATACACATCTCTTGATGGCTGTTATTAGACCAACAAGTCATCACAAGTAATTTCCTTACAAGTTTTATTAGTCAAAAAATATTGACAAGGAGGGGCCAGGCACAATAGCCCAACATCTTTTCAGATATGAACGTAGAACGAATTACACAGCAAAGAATATTGTGGTACAAATATAAACTATATTCTAAATCCAAATGACGACACAAGGCTCCCAAAACGAAATACTAATATCCCGCGGTACTAGCACAGCAATGGCCTAACCTAAATGCATAACCAGTATCCACGAACTAGAGTGCAGCATCCAATTACTCTGCAAACCACTGATAGAATCAAATGACTATTACCGCTAATCACACAGCCAAAATAAGCTCGAACCTCACAGCAACGAGAGGCAAAATCGCTAAGTAAACGAAATGAAACGGCGACCACCTTCTGCCGACGGTGAACTGCGACGTCATCGAGCGGGCGCGGAAGGGCGACGGCGGCGCGGAGCTAAGGCATCCAGATCAGCGCGGGAGAAGGTGCCGGCGCGGGACCGGCCAGCGCCATGGTGCCCACGAGCCGCCTTAGCCTCCCGCCCCTCCTCCCGGCGCAGCCCGCAGTCGCTTCCCTCCCGCCGTCGCCGGATCGAGTCCCTAGTTCTTCGTGTCCTGCCTTGCTCGAACAGAGAGAACAGAGAGAGGGAGTCGGTTCCAGACGGAGTCGGGGGGCCAGGGAGAGAGAAGGAGGGGTAGAAGAGTCCGATGGGATTTCTCAATCTGGTTTTTCTTTTTTTTTTTATTCGTTAAATCGCCCTTCTCCTGACGCCGCTTGTTTTGATGGCTAACAGAGCCTTCGTTGCTAGAAAATGATGGTAAAAACGCAAAATTTGAAAAACGATGGTGAAACCGTAATTAGATTTCAAAACGATGGTCGAAACGCCATTGTCCCTTCTTTGGAAGCCAAGATTGGGATTAATACAATCTTCCTATTATCTAAAAAAAGCTAGACCTGAAATCTGGAGAAATTGCCTAAGTGTAACACGGACAGGGCTTGCATTGATCTCATTATCCATCTGGAAGACTGGAACGGACGCAAGGCAATGGAGAGGCGCGCAATGGCGACTGGGGGTTATCCATTTGCTGCACTGAACACTAGGCTTGCTTTCTCTTTCGTGCTGGGCCAAGATGCAACCCAGAACAAAGGCAGTGGGACAAAAATGGCGACGGCCCATGTAGACAACTCTCCACAACTATACTTTTTATTTTTGGTATGATCACAAGACTATTTATTTTCTTCTGGTTTTCTTAGCTCATTTATTAAAAAGCTAGAGGTTATGATGAATAAAGAGCAGGCCCCTGCCTTCCTTCCATTTCTTTTTATGAAATGAACTCTCAACAAACTTTGATTGCATGCCGCAAATCCTTTTTATTTGTTTCACACAGGACTAAATGTCAAGAAAAAAAAATGATATTACCTCTATTTCACAATGCTTGTTGTTTGAGGTTTGTCCTAAGCTGAACTTTTATAACTTTTATTAGTTGTACAAAATCATATAATTTTAACAGCATATGACTTTGATATCATGAAAATATTCTGATGTCGAATGTAAAAACGAACATAAGTTTTATGTTGTTGAACTATATTGATTTCTATACATTTATGGTCAAAGGTAGGAAATATTGAATTAAGAAAAAACTAAAAAGGTAAGCATTTTTTAAACTGGGGGAGTAAATAGCATGAACGAGTACTGCTATTACAAAGGCCACGGATCCACCTGTTGATGTATGTTATTAAGCAGCTCTTAGAGTAAGGACATGCTTGGATTCGCCTAAGTTTGTCAGGCTGAAAGCTTAATAAGCCACAATTCCTTTAGCGTGTCTTTGATTTCAGCCATAGCTTCTCTTAGCTTCATTCTCGCGTGTCACAGGCCTAAAGTTAGTAGGACAATTTTCTTGCCACTCACCTTGGATCCTTATGGCAAAGCAAGTGGCACGAATTGCAGAGACCCAAGCACATCATGTTCTCCACGGAGTCTTAATTTGTTTTTAGGACCTTTTGTGCTTATGATGGTGTCTCGGTCCATATGTAAATATTCTTGTTGCATGCGCCGCCCAGAGCATGAACAAAGTTGTTTTGTCCAACAGCCTTGATTCGTGCAATATATTCTCCCCACGTGCTGGTGCACGGACATGAACAAGCAGTCTAGGCGACCGGCCGTGAGTGTGAAGAATGAAGTCCTCTCTAGATGACAGGTGGCGACGAGGGCTACTCCTAACAGCCATATGAGTTGATGAATGAACCGATGAATAGACCGAAGATACTGATTAATGGACACATGACGACAGCATCCAGATGATGCCGTCCTTGCTAAATGCTAGTTGTGATGCTTTTGATTATGTTAGAGAGCATATATTTGACCTATATGCGTCATGTTTGGAAGTAACGATTTATTTACGTGCGTTTGGTTGAAGATAAGTATGCAAGGTACTCTGACGATAGCATTCAGATGATACCGTCCTTGCTAAATGCTAGTTGTGATGCTTTTGATTATGTTAGAGAGCATAGATTTGACCTATATGCGTCATGTTTAGAACTAAGGATTTATTTACGTGCGTTTGGTTGAAGATAAGTATGCAAGGTCTCAAAAAAACTTAAGAAACCAGAACATGTTTTACATTTCCAATGAAGTCGTTCCGTCAATCAAACATACAGGCTGCGAAGCAGCCGTTTTACTGTAGCAGTTGCAGAAGAAATAACTGCGAACACTGTAGCTGCTGCTGAAGAAATAACTGCGAACACTGTAGCTGCTGCAAAACAGCTGCTGCAAAGCAGCGAGGCGAACATGGAGATATATAGAAATCAATCTCAAGTAAGCTCCTGCCGAGATGCGATAATAAAATTACGTCCATCCAAGGCGAGTACGACCTAGGAAAAGCTCACGGACGGCATTATAGCAGCAGCAGGCACCACAACGATCCATAAGAATCTATTTATGCGTCACTAGCTAATCAGTCACTCACCTCACCACCGTTTCTTCTTCGTCCTCTGCTTCTTCCTCTTGCTCTTCTCCTCCGTTGCAGCGATCCTACCCGGTGCTTAATTTGAGGGTTGCGCGATGGCCCGAGCTTGTGGGCAGTGGCCGCCGCCGTGTTCGCCGTGGTGCTCGACGTCGTCATACGGATAGCTCACGGGTGGGCCAGGGAGGCCTCGCTCGGTGCTGACAGGCGAACTCGGTTGCCGCCAGGAGACATGGGGTGGCCTGTCATCGGCGCCATGTGGTCGTTCCTCTGGTCCTTCAAGTCCGGCAAGCCGGATGCCTTCATCGGTTCCTTCATCCAACGGTAAGGGCCACGTCGTCCTTTCGAGTAGTACGTGAGATGAATTCACTTTCTTTTGTGAGAGGGTGCTGGAAGGCAGCTTGCACATTTGTGAGAGGGTACCCGGATTTTGGTGGCAAGTTTATGTTGTGTGACAACTGACAAGAGATGATTAACTTCGTCGCTTGATTTTGATTCATGACGAGCAGGTTTGGCCGGAACGGCATATACAGAGCTTTTATGTTCAGCAGCCCCACGATTCTGATCGCCACGCCGGACGGTTGCAAGCGAGTGCTCATGGACGACGACAACTTCGTGGAAGGGTGGCCCGAGGCCACAATCACGCTCTTGGGCAGGTACTCCTTCATGAACCTGTCCCACGAAGAGCACGGCAGGCTGAGGAAGCTCACAGCGGCGCCCATCAACGGCTTCGACGCGCTCACCACATACCTGGGCTTCATCGACCGCACCGTTGTGTCGTCGCTGCGCCGGTGGTCCGAAGCCGGCGAGGTCGAGTTCCTCACGGAGGTGCGCCAGATGACGTTCAAGATCATCGTGCAGATATTCATGAGCGCCGCTGATGACGCGACCATGGTGGCGCTCGAGCGGAGCTACACGGACCTAAACCACGGGATCAGAGCCATGGCCATCAACCTTCCCGGCTTCGCCTTCCACAAGGCTCTCAAGGTGACCCATATGGCTGCATTTGAAAATTTCGATCTTCCAAGCAAACTTGATGGACACTGACGAATTGGAGTATGTATTTAACGAAGTGCACTGACATTTCAGGCTCGCGTAAAGCTGGTGTCTGTGTTGCAAGGTGTTCTTAACGAAAGGAGGGCGGCGGCGGCGAAAGGGCTCTCTAGATCGAGCAGGGACATGGTGGACCGTCTGATCGAGGTGGACGATGAGAATGGTGGGCGACTGTGTGATGAGCAAATAATCGACATCCTTATCATGTACCTAAACGCAGGGCATGAGTCCTCCGGCCATATCATCATGTGGGCTACGCTATTTCTACAAGAAAACCCAGAGATTTTTTGCCAAGGCAAAGGTATGCACGAAGGAATCCTTTACAATGATCTTTGCTTGCTAAAACTTTTTGTACGGTTTGACGTGAGTGTGGACTTTTTCAGCAAACATTTTGTTGGTATGTTTTCAGGCCGAGCAAGAGGAGATCGTGCGAAGCATTCCGCTGACACAGAAAGGGCTAAACCTGAGGGATTTCAGGAAGATGAAGTATCTCTCGCAGGTAAATCCTTGATCTTAACTTACTCCCGATGCAAACAACATTTGCCTTGAGATTTTCACATGAAGAACAAAAATAATCTGAAGGTCATTGATGAGACGCTACGCTTCGTCAACATCTCATTTGTCGCATTCCGTGAGGCGGCTAAGGATGTCTCTCTAAACGGTGCGCTTCAAAAACATCATGAGCCATGACCTCTTTTCTCCAGTGAGCACAAAATATGTGACTTATAATACTGAACATTGCAACAGGCTACCTGATACCGAAGGGTTGGAAGGTTCAGCTATGGTACAGAAGCGTGCATATGGATCCTGAAGTTTATCCAGATCCCAGGAAGTTCAACCCATCAAGATGGGAGGTAGGAACACATTATTTCGATCTGGTGGCAAAGCGTCCTCATTTAGGAGAATTGCTGCGCATCAGATGGCATAGTGAAGTTGTTGTAACTGAACCGACACTGAAATTTACATTGTTTATCGCTTAAACTGTTTGCAGGGTTATTTGCCAAAACCCGGAACATTCATCCCTTTTGGACTTGGTACCAAAATGTGCCCCGGGAATGATCTTGCAAAACTGGAGATCTCTGTCTTCCTCCATCATTTCCTCCTTGGTTACAAGTAAGCTTCGTGCACGAGCCAATTTGAAGTATTCCCTTTTTTTGGAAAAAAAAGAGACCAAAACTCTTGCAATTCCTATTTACTCAATAGTAGCTATCTTGATTTAAGAATCAGGTCAAGGGACCATGGTTACTTTGTTCAACTATCAGTCCAAATGGCTAAACGAAGTTGCCTTATTTTTGTCGTGCACAGGCTCACAAGGTCAAACCCCAGCTGCGGGATAAGATACCTTCCTCACCCGAGGCCGGTGGACAATTGCTTGGCAGAGATCACCAAAGTTTCGAACGGATAATAAGCCCTGCCGCCCCCCCCCCCCCCCCCCCCCACCCCCCTTTCTTTTTTTAGACCAATAATAAGGCCCGGTTTGGAAAGCGATGATTTGCTCATATTGTTTCTGTAAAATGAAGCTTTTGCTCTGTCAATTTTTAACGATGAGGGAATTTGACGTAGGTCAAGGACTCAAGGACATATTTCTACATAATTCATGTCTTTGTTGCTTCGTCATCCCAAAATTAGCTACAGATTTGGTTTTCAAAACTCTTTTCGCATTTTAAAAAAGCTAATTTTTTGTTTCAAAAATGCTGTACATACGGCTGGGCTGTCTGATCCGGCCGTACATCCAACCGTTAATAGCTCCCTAATGGTGTATGTAAATCTCTGATTGGAAATGTCTATGTGTATTAAACTTTTCATATGAAACAAATACGAAGAAAATTTATCCAATAAACCACGACTCGGCTTCCTTCCACAGATGCCATGCGGCCACATTCAATCTGGTCAAAAGGCGGTGATGTATCGTTGGTTTCCCCACTAACTCTGCCAGTTCGCTGTGTTTTCTTCTCTCCCCATCCACTATGGGTGCGATTGGTTTCTTTCTCGACTGTAAGGACCGTGTGACCGAGAGGGGGGGTCAATCGGGCACACCATGAACTAATACTTTTTGCACTTTTAGCTACTTAATCTATTTGCACATGTAAAGGGTTCATAACATAAGAATACATGTGCGCTACGTGTAAGTGAACAAGCAAGGATAACCATGTGCTAGGACTTGTACATGCTAGGTGCAAGGCATACATGAGCATAAGGAAACAACCTAACATATAGATATCACAACATAAGCTCAACAAATCCTACACATGCTAGTATATAAGATAACGACGATCAAGCAATCTAGCATGCATATAGGGAACACATAGGGAAGCTCAACAAACTATACATGCTAGTGTATATGATAAGTATGGAACAAACAAACTAGCATGTATAAGTACACAAGGCAAAGCTCAAGCTAGTGATCATGATAACTAGATAGATACAATATAATCATAGCAAGATCACTATATGATAACAAGCAAGTGTGAACTATCACAAATAGGTCCAAGCATATATAAGGAAAGCATGTATCACTAGATATAACGAAGAGCTAGCACACGGAAACAATCGCTAAGCAATCATATGAGATAAGCACACTATCTACTACAAGCATATAGGATAAACAAGATAACAAGTGCAAGTACTAAAGAGTAAGAGTAAGAGATTGCTCATCGATTTTTCCCGTGGTATCGGGAGGATTGCGCCTCCCCCAAGTCCACGTTGGGTCACTCCCGTCGGAGTCTCGACCCCGTCCCTCCGCTCGATAGCGATCCTCTCTAGAGCACACTCCACTCCTCGAGCCGGTGATGTCCCCAAGAGCACGCTTCACCCTCCGAGTGAAGACACGGGCTTCACCCCGCCGCACCTAGCAATGCTCTCTTCCTTGGGACCATCCACCACTCCTTGAGTGAAGTCGCGGGCACGTCCCGCCGGCATCTCCGGGTACTCTTCCGAGGGTAAGGATCCGCACGTGATGCGGTCCAAAAAGCGCTCCACTAATGATGCTTCTTTCACACGGGAAGCTCCAAGACCGTGTACAAACTTGTGGTGGCTTCCACACTCTCCTTGGCAAGCTCACCACCGACGCCTAACCGGTCTAGATCTTGCCATAGACCAAGGGTAACAAACCAAGACTGCCTCCCTATGACCACACTAGTCCTAGAGGTGTATGGATGCACTCAACCCTCTCAAGCACTAAGATTTCCTCTCCAAATCTTCTCCCAAGTGCCCTCTTGCATCCTCTTATCTTCCCTTGTGTTTCCCCACTGGTAACAATAGCCAAAGGCACCCCAAAGGGCCAAGCAACCGACTATTTATAGGCTCCACCTACCAAACTAGCCATTGCAACAAAACAGCCCAGAAATCCTAGTCACCGTATGATCTAACTCCACAGTCACCGTATGATACGGTGACTATATGGTGACCCCTGACAGCCTTTAGTATTTTGCTCATAACTCCTTGTTCCGAACTCCGATTGGGGTGTTCTATATATCAATAGAAAGCTCTTGAAATTCCCCACAACTTTGCAATTGGGCTAATCTTCAGATTCATCCATATTCAAGCTGATATGGCCACTTAATCATGCAAAGGTTATTTCCATATCATTTCTCAGGACAACCTCTAGTATTTTGGTCATAACTCTCTGCTCCAAACTCCGATTGCGGCATTCTGCATTATGCACGGAAAGATCTTCAAATTATCTACAACTTTCATGTTGGGCAGATCTCCTAGTTTGACCATCTTCAATCCCATATGATCACCGTATGATACGATGACCATCACCGTATATTACGGTGACTAGAACTTTTCTGCTTCTCGTGAACTGCAGAGTCTTTGGAAACCATACGGTGCTACCACCGTATCATACGGTGACTCCATCTCTTTTCTGCCTAAAAACTTGTGTCTTCATCACCATTAATCACCGTATCACACGGTGATTAACACCGTATTATACGCTGACTCTGTAATCTGCTCTTTCTTGTTTCGGCCATAACTTTTCACTCCGAACTCCGATTTCAGTGATCTTGGACTTGTTGGAAAGCTTGTGAAGAGCTCTAACGCATTCCACAGAGATATCATGCTCATCACCATCTGATCAATCCTCAAACTCATGAGACATGTCCAATTCATTCCTCTCTTTGTCTCGGCTTTGGTTCTTCAACAAACTTGGTTCCTCTTCACCTCAGCTGTCACCCTAGTGCTTGAGAGACTCTCCGAGCATCCACATACCTCTACCACTAGTGTGACCTAAGAGAAACGACTCGATCCCCTTGATAGTCCGGTGTTTCCTATGGACTGAAGCCTACATCTATACCAAGCCAACACTTGCTTGGATCTAGTTTGTCCTTAGCCTTGATACATCTTCTCAACCGCGACCTCAATCAAGTACAATGATCCTCATCGTCATCCTTCGTCGAGGCAACCAATCACCGGGATTCTTCCGATCATGTGACCATATGAAAACCTTTCCTTCATCCACAAATGTTAGTCAAAATGATCTCGTTGCCATAAAGGACAACTCGACCGTAACATAATGTGCATAAGATATGTATATAAAACTAGCACAATAACATCATCATGATATAAGGATATTAAAGCAAGCTACATGATGAATAGGAAAAACATGCATGTCATGGTAAAGATATGTAAGCAAGATCACATGACATGACATGGCAACATGATGGCAAGATAGGGTATACATAAATAAGCGCATACAAGCCGTCATCACATAAGAGACAAGATCATCACGGTATAGAATATAAGGCAAGACTAACATGATGATCAAGAGCATGTCAAGGTATATGATACATAGAGGAACACATGACATACTTACCTTGCTACTTACCTCATATGTGTAGGAGTCATCTCGTAGAGTAGTCCTCATGTATGCTTCTCCTCTTTACCGTCTTCCTTGCAATCTTTGAGGTGTTGGCACTCCAATAGTGTATCACTACATCCATGAGCCTAATCATCTTGCACACTAGCAAATCTTGTTAGTCCCATTGACCATGTTGACATCAATCACCAAAACCTATGAACCATGCTCTAGGTTCATTGATCTTACATCGACGCGCCCTGGCTCGCATCAAGGATACAGGCTCTCGACATCTAGGCTCTGCAGGCTGCATCTGCAACTCGGTTTGTTTGGTTGTCATTTGCATACAGCCAGGCAACCAATCATCCCGATCCTGCATGCGACGGTCAAGCGAGGCCATATTCAAGCAACCAAGCGTGCTCTATCAACAGTCATATCTTCATATCGAGGTCATCAGACCATCATATAGCCCGATGCTGGGCAAAATTCAGTTCACCGCAATAGATTTGGCCAACTTCAACACATGCCAATGGCATCATCTCGAAAAAGATTTGGGAACGATCCAATCGACCTCAAAGCTGATCACCACATCAAGGTCTTATGCAATCAGCGCCATGACAATTGATTCGATCTAGCACTATGATGTGCTGCCGAAACGCTACGGTTCTGCGAAGAGGGCCGTGGGTTCAGCTGCACCAGAAATTTAAGCGACAATCAGCTTTGTAAGCTCCCCGTCGCGTCGTGATGGGATTTGATGGGTGACCGTGGTTCCCAAGCCTGATTGTGAGGTTGCCGTGGTTGATGGCCGAACTGCCGGACTATCCATACTGACATGGCCGCGAGTGACGCACTGTTGCCTTGTGCCGGTGTCAGTGTGTGATGAACCAGAGCGCTAGGGGACTCAGGAGCACATGCCAGATCGTCAAGAGGAAGAAGATAGCGGGTGGGCCTTGCTGTGATGAGGGTCGTTGAGGTCACATGGTTCGCCGTTTCATAATAGCTTCATATTGTTCCTATTCGTACGTGTAGCAAGGCCCATCTCTGATTAGTGCTAGTTGGACGGCCAGGTCGAACAGCCCGATCGTGTATCTCGCGGTTCTCCGTTTGTTGTTGTCAGGCCACTGTCAAAGGACGTTACAATTCAAATCTCTTCGAGTGAAAATGCAAAGACACGTCGACTGACTAAATGAACTTTTTTCTTTTTGAGAGGAAGATAGAGTTGTACTTAGATTTATTGGCTTCTCATATGTGTTTGCATGAAGAAAAATAGGAGGGGAGCCTAGCCAGACATGACGGCCATCTAAAACGAGAATAGCAGCACCGGTTTCGCCCCCGCTCACGCTGGCCACGTCGCCTGAAAATTTCAGCATCGTTCGATTCATCGTTGCTTGATCCTACGATTCTGGACAACTGATCCTGTTTTGTCAACCGGCTGCCGCATATCTTGACTGTGATCCAATGGAGAGGAAGTCTAAACCGGTTGCCACATTTCTTGATCCTTGCCCGTTATCAACCTATGGCCGCTTTGTTTGACTGTGTGCTAAGAAATTTATGTCCTTCAACTTATGGCCGTTTTCTACGACCATGTGTGGAGAAATTGATGTCCATCCAACCACTTTTTTTGTGTTATATATACCCTGAAGCTGGAATCCATGAGAAGGTGGAGCACGCACCAACGTGTGCGCCTTGGGGATCCTACCTGCCGTTGCTGGTGAAGGTGGCGGTCATGGAAGAGCTTTGCTGGACGCGGAGTTGCTCAAGCACGGGAACGAGGGCCTCCTGCTGCAGCCGCTCAAGCTAGCCATGGTTCGCTATGCGTCGGTGCCGGCGGCTCGCGCCATCATGCCAGACCGACGTGGCAAGGCTGTTCAAGGCGCTGCTCCATGATGCCACGCTGAGCGTGAGGGTGACGGTCGCCGAGGCGGAGGAGTTGGTTGCC
Source organism: Eragrostis curvula (assembly GCA_007726485.1). NCBI lineage: Eukaryota > Viridiplantae > Streptophyta > Magnoliopsida > Poales > Poaceae > Eragrostis > Eragrostis curvula. The sequence goes on from CM017443.1 coordinate 36,625,660, forward strand.
GAGCTGGTCCGGCTGATCGGACACATCGACAAGGAGGGCAAAAGCCTGGACGCGCGGGCCGTGTCGGCTGGCCTCTCCTTCCTGGCCGCCATCGCGGCGACGCGGCGCGCTGTCAGAGATAGTCTACCTCGACGCCGTCCCGGGCCTCCCGCCTGTCGTTTGCGTCCAGGCCGCCGACGCCGGCTCGCCCAGCCAAGCACTCCGCGTGCTCGAGGCTGCCGTGGGCTGCGCCAAGGGGCGCGCGGCAATCTGCGAGGCCACGGATTCCGCGATTCTCACTATGGTGTCAAGATGCTGAAGGTAAGGGTAGTGGACGCGGCGGCGATGTGCGAGGGCGGGCTGACACGGCTGGTGGTGGTGGTGCGGAGCGGGTGCTCGCCAGCGGCGAGGCAGATGGCTTCGAAAGCTCAGGAGCTGCTCAAGATTCTCGAGGTGAATGCCAAGAGCTCTGTCTCACGGGGTTACAGTCCAAGACCACATACATCATTCCATTTTGATCGAAGGACAACCATGCAAAGCGGATGATGATGATGATGGGTGGATGGAAGATGCAAATTCAAATTTTCTCTCTTTTTTTTTGCTCCTTTTTTTTTCCAGTTACCATTGGTTCATTTGGTGGGAATTGGTAGAGAAGAAAGGAATTGGTTCTTGGGGTGGAAAAACGTTGTACATGGTTAAAAGAATTTTTGGTAGGAAGAAATGGAAAAAAAATACACTAGCCTATGATTCAATCTACTTGGTTCTTGTTTCCTTGGCCAAATTACTCTCACAATCGTGTCTGGCATTCTGACCTTCTGCAGCACATAGTAAGAATTATGATGAAATTTGCATGATCAGCAGGTCGGTGGTGGTCTTTGAAATCACCTACCGAGGCATGTTTATCAGTTAGGATAAGAAAGAATATGATCAGCGCATCCACACGGCACATGCCATGGAAGCATCGTTCTCGCTCGTAATGATCAATCAGTGCTTTGACACCTCTATCCGAGCACAATTTTTCTTCCTTTTGCCACTGGCAGGGCCAGACGAGGGTCAGGGACTACCTTGGCCTTGCATATAAATTTCTACTGTTTATACGTGAATTTGCTTCAACAAAAAAAAATTTGTTTCTTGTGCGTGGTCATTTGAAGAAACATCACGAAGGAATAGAATTGGTCGTTCCCCTTTTTTCCTGTATTCTACATCCATCGTTGCCTTAGACTTATGACCTGGATGAGATCGATTGAAAATATTTCTTCACTTGTGTCACACTGAGTTTTGTAGAAAGAAGGCATGTGCGAGCAGCTTGATGTTGACTAATGAGTACACATGCACGATAAGGTACTATGACCATTTCAGCTGCGACTAAATGGCATGGAACTTAGAGGATGTTCGTTTTATGGGGGTCTAAAATTTAGAGGGGTTTAAAAAAAAGAATCTTATTATTTAAGAGTATTAAATAAAGTTTAATTACAAAACTAACTGCAGAACCCCTGGTCTAATTCGCGAGACGAATCTAATGAGGGTAAGCAATCCGTGGTTAGGCGATGGTGACTGTAGCATTACTGTAGCAAAACATAGCTTACTTAGTCTCGTTAGATTCGTCTCGTAAAGATGTATCCATCTGTAAAAAAGTTTTGTCATTAGACTTTATTTAGTACTAGATTCTCTTTATTTAGAGGCCTCTAAAATTTAGCGCTAAAAGAAACGAACAGGGCCTTAGTCCACGGACAATATTTTCCAATGCAATTAATGTGGCCTTTGACGCATGGTCAAATTTTGAGAATTTAAGCCTGTTCGAGCTGCTGCTGAAAATACTGTAGCTGCTGCTGAAGAAATAACTGCGAACACTGTAGCTGCTGCAAAGCAGCGAGACGAACACGCTGTTTATTACCTCTGTTTACTTCTACAAGGTGCTGTTTTCTACCCGTTAAGCATGTGGATAAGGTAGAATTTTTGCATTGACCTTCACCAATGACGTCTAGTGTTCGTAGCTACGTGATGGTGATGTGGGTAGCTACATGTCTTGTTCTGGCTTGCAGGTTAAGGGGCCGTTTGGTGCGGCTCCTCGGCGCTTCGGCTTCGTCTGACAAAAGTCCTGTATGTCTACTGTAGCAAGGAGCGGGAGCGGTTTCCATCTCCACCACCGTTTGCTGTAGCAAGGAGCTGGAGGAGCTGGTTTTTGCAGCTTCGCCTGCTCCCGTTCCTTTCAGCCTGAAAATGGAATCTGCTTCACGCTACAGTGTTTGAACAGTAAAATGTCAGGTGAAGCCGAAGCACCCGGGAGCTGCACCAAACAGGCCCTAACTAGACCCCTTTACCATATGGTTGTTCCTTTTTATCTATTTGGTTGACACCGTGCATCTGTGTGTTTTTTATCTTTTCCAGCTTCTGCACCGGAAAGGGAGGCAGTTGGCGTCCAGTTCGCACCTTTCAAATGAAGAAACAAATTTGGTAGACCTTGACGAGTCCAACACCAGCACAAAGTCAGGAAAACAAAAACTATCCATTATAAGGCTTCTCAAAGGTCAATGATGGATGGCTTTGACTCCCATCACCGTGTGCTGCTGCCGGTGGGCTCTATTTTCTCGTGTTCGTCGGGTGCAACTTCATGGGCAATTCGTTGTTTGGCATGTGTCGCGACCAGGGTGATTTGCCTGGTTAGTGAGTGACAATGTCGTACGTTGGCGTCTGGCACGCGCTGTGGCATTCATTCTATACAACGAATTTGGGACGTGCTGCGTGGTCAGTTGGCTTGTCATTGTTGTTGTGTTTCGAGACTTGTGTTTTTTGCGGTTGTCAGGGCAGGTGCCGCAGCTGGTTGAATTCGCGAGTCGTGGAATAGGTCAGTTTCTATGTGTTGTGGATAGAGTGCTTTCCTTGGTAAGTAGGATCGAATTTTCTTACACATTTTCTACCGACTTAGGAAATTTGGACCTTGGTCGTTGCAAGACTCGTTAAGTGTTGATCGGCGTTACATGAACTTGATGCCAGCCATACTTTCTCTTATTGTGGCATTGTATCAGTATGACTTTGTTACGTGTTTTATTGACATCGTGCATTAATTTGTATGTCCTGGTGCACTGGGTTCTTCTTTTCCGCTTTTACAGTGGATAGTTGAAAGTTGCCTAGAGGGGGGTGAATAGGCAACGCTAAAAACTTCTGCAAATTAAGACTTAATTAAATCGTCAGAACTACCGGATGGTCCGGTACACTGTCGGATACTCCGGTACCAGAGTATCCGGTACTGTGTCGGACAGTCCGGAACAGGGGATAATCTTGAGAAATTTGAAAGCTACGAAGTTTCTAGCAATTCTACTTGAATCAAAAGACTTGTATAGATGCTATCAAGTAAATCTACACAACAATTGCGGAAGGAAACAAGTAGATAAGTAGATCGAGGCAATATAGCAATATATATAAGCAATTTGAACAAGACAAGTATAAACAACAAGAACAAATGAAATCGAAACAAGATGACACACGATTTGTCCCCGAAGTTCAGGCCCACAAAGTGCCCTACGTCTCCGTTGAGGAGTCCACAAAGGACAGGGTTGCTCTCAACCCTAAACCTCGCTCAAAATGATCACCAAGACCGATTTTGAGTGTTCCACTATCAAATCCCTTGCGGGAATGGGTAATACAAACTTCTCGGAGCTTCACCACACGAATTGGGAGCTCCCGGGCAACCTCTAGCCGTCTAGGAGCACAAAGCTCCAAGAGTAACAAATGAAATTACGAGAGAATGATGCTACAAGAAACTCAAGAGTGGAATGCTTGCTCTCAACACGAATCTTTTGCTCTCACACACTCCCTTGAGCGAATCACACAAATCTTAGGCTTGGGAATGAGTATATGATGAAGGGAAGAAGCTTTAGTCGTGTTCTTTTGAGTGGAGGCGAGAGGAATGGCCGTTGGAGGTTGATGAGCATATATAGACGCTCCAACAAAAGTAACCGTTGCGCTGCAGTTAGGTTCTACCGGATATTCCGACATAATGTCGGATACTCCGGTGGGAAGTATCTGTAACTGGGTTTCAACAGGGGCCGGATACTCCGGCAGTGTGCTGGATCTTCCGGTGGGAAGTATCTGTAACTGGAAATTTGGTAAATCTCTCAAGCTTAAAATTGGTTGGTTTTGGTTCATGCAAAAGTTCTTGTGACATCAGAATACACATGATTACCATCCCTCTTGATAGTACGGCATTCCTAGACTCAATGAAAATATAAAAGAGAGAAATCTTTGTCCATTGAGCACTTAATGCCATTCTTGTCAACACATGAAGGGATTGTAACTTTGAAATCATTTTGATTCTCCATTGTGAGACCTAGCTGAACATTTTCTCATTGCAAACATTATTCTTTTTGATCGTTTTGACGTCAATCACACAAAACACATGATTAGGGGTCTAGATGCACTTTCAATAGTGAAAAGGTCAGGGTCGCGTAGTAAAACATACGCACGTTAATCAAGGTCAATGTATCTTGCACTGCATGGAGCGTGGTGTCCAATTCCATTCAAATTGTGTCCTCGTATCTGACATTTCATGTGACTATGATACTCTGAATCACCATTTGTGTTTGGTCAAATAGTTTTAGGTCAATTGAAACGTGTGGTGGCTGACTTTAACTCTACTCTCGTGTTGGTGGTTACGACTTGGGGCAACTGTATTCTGCATGGGGTGTTGGTCTGTGTTTAGCGGTTTTCCCTGCTTTGTGTTCCTGGTTCTTGCTTCCTACCTTAGTTGAGCGAGAAATGCCTGTTGGTGTCGAGGGTCCAGCTTTGACTTCATGACCCAATGATTGCGAACAACGAACAGTGGGAACGAAACAGGCCCATATACCACTGCGTGGGCTTGTTTCATTTTCATGTTCGAACTCACTCGCCCATGATCAAGGATTTATACCTTGTGTAAAGGACAAGATATGCGCGCAGCGGATCCTATGTGGTTGATATCAACAATGCATCTTCATGCATTGCAACATGTCGCACCATGTAGCAATGCCGACATATTGGTTCTCGTCCTGTAAAAATACACGACAGAGTGTCAAATCCAGCTCGACGGCCCAATGTGTATGGGTAACGAATGGTAGAAACAAAGCAGTCCCATATACAACTGCATGTGCTTTTGCTGCTTTCGCGTCTAAACAATCAAACCCATCGTTGAATATTCAAACCTTGTCTACAGTGAGAGATGGGCGCGCCAAGGACGTGCCGCAGCGTCTAGTCTCCAAAAGTGCAGACCACCTTGGCTAAGCTATGTGAGAGCTTCTATGTTAGATTTTTTACCTTCATGCACGAACCGTGAGCTATCCAAATCCAATCATTTGTACCTTTTCTTGAAATCACGAAGATTCATCATAGGAGAGCACCGGGTAGTATCTTTTGATAATGTTTAAGCAATCTAAAGCCCTTTTTTTTTTGAGAACGTGATCTAAAGCCATTTTACCGTGTGAAGGCCAGAGTCTTCGGCAGGGTCTAGAGCCTCCACAGAAGTAATTGCTCGTAATTGCTTCCAACTCCAACGCTTGAACCTGGAGATTACATCGGGGCATCCCATCCCATTTGGTGCCACCAAATTTTCATGATCATCTCGACAAACCTGGAGACACATGCATCGGCAATGAACTTGCAGATTTCAGTATGAATCCATGGTCACAGACTTGTGTATACTGCATCTCCTCTGATGAATTACCGCGATTTGAATTTCATCAATTAGGCGATTTTATTTATACGACGGTCGCCATTGGACCTTGTGTGTGTGACTCTGAAAGAAACCAAACTAGAGAAAGCCACGCAGGATACAAAAGCCCACACCAATGCGGCCCGCGTAGAGGGTCTGATTCGGATCGGGCTAGGCCATTAGAATTGCCGTGGCCCTCCTCTCCGCTGCAATCCTTTACCCTGTCGTCGCCTACCCAAGCGGCACAAGCGTGCGCCTTCGAACCCTAGTCACCCGCGACGCTCCCCGCCTCCTTCCCCGGCAGCGGCGGCGGCGGCGGAGGCGAAGATGTCGGGCGGTTTCTTCCGGGTAAGCTGCTCAAGTCGCCGTCCCCATCTATCTACTCAGCGCCGCGTCTCGTCTTGTTGTTCGGGCTCGTCGGATCTGTGACCGAGAGATGGCCGCGCTGATTCACCGTTGTTTACATTGCAGGGGACGTCCGCCGACCAGGACACGCGCTTCTCCAACAAGCAGGCGAAGCTGCTCAAGTCGCAGAAGTTCCCGCCGGAGCTTGACCACCTGGTTAGTTTCTTCGTTCATGCGCTTCGTATCTTCATTGAGCTCCAGTCAATAGCCGACTGTTTTGCTGCTGCCAACGGTTATTCCGATGCTTGCTCTAATCCGGGTATCTGTAAATTGTAATGGTTTGGTGATAGGTGGATACGTCCAAGGTCAAGATGGACGTGATGAAGCCCTGGATCGCTAAGCGGGTCACCGAGTTCCTCGGTTTCGAGGATGAAGTGCTCATAAATTTTATCTATGGCTTGCTTGAAGAGAAGGTGAGCTTCCTGCTTAGCTTATCGCTTATTTGTATGTCCTTGTTAAATTGTGTGTGCACGAGTGCATAGGCAGACAACAAATTTAATTGATTGAGCTTGTTTGAGAACTACTTAGTACGTGTAGGATATGCCTAGCCTGTGTTAGGTGATTTGAGGGCCTGCTTGGACTGTACACTAAGCTTTCCATGCATAAGCACACATCCACAGTTGTAGTCAGTGTCTGGTTGCTGCCACAACTTTCTTACTTCTCAGCCTCTTTTGGTCCACTTGGCATAGACTGATTTTCTTGCAAGGTTTGGAGTCTTTGGACGCTATAGGCGAGAGTGTGCGGCAAATTAATTGTCACCTAAGCAAGCCCTTAGTCAAACCAGATTGGAATCTAGCTCACAAAGCAACTATTTCATTGCCCAGGCCAGGACCTAAGCTGAAATACTGTGGTATTATATGTGAGAACCTACATGGGCTTGTTTTGGATATCTTAATAAGATGTGGAACCTAGCCATTCCTGGGGATTTAATCCTGGGCAAGGTTCACGAAATTTCAGTTGGAATTAATCTGGGAACTGTGACTAAAATGGATAAATAGCGTCCCTTGTGTTTTCTAACAGTTGTATGCGCCTGATAGAGAGCTTCTATGTTTCTGGAAGTTGTATTTATGGATATGTTACGGTGTTTTTTATATATTTTTTTTTAAAGAATTACGATTATTAGTTAATAATGTTCTGGCCTTTGCATCGAATACATTAAGTAGTTCTATCTTGCTCAGCTATTGGATTGGATTTTTTAATGTTACCATAATTTGGGTACAATATGTTACCTTGTGCCTTGTCTATGTCTAAAGTTAGTGTATTGACACAACAGATGATAGCAGATGCTCATTGGGTTATCATTTTATTTTCCTTGTGCAGGAGGCGGATGGAAAGAAGATTCAGATCCAGCTGACAGGGTTCATGGAAAAGAACACAGTCAAGTTCATGAAGGAGCTGTGGGGCCTCCTCCTTAGCGCGCAGCAGAATGCCAGTGGGGTGCCTCAACAGTTTCTAGATGCAAAGGAGGCTGAGATTCAGCAAAGAAAGGTTCGCTTGAATGAAATTATAATATTTGTTTTGTACTTCATCCAAACTTGGATACTCTTTTTTCAAGTAACACAGATCATCATAATTTCATACTGGAAGTTGTAAATGGTTTTGCTCCTTGTGCATTGTTCATACAACAGTGGATAGGTCATTTATACGTCGGGATAATGTATATTCCCGCGGACCATTTTAGAACACTTATGTACATCCATTAATTATGAATTTTGAAAGACAATAAAATATTCTGAGTTATGACAGTTTTTGGATTTATTTGTTTGGTGAAACCAGAATATTTTGTGATGTTAAAAATATTGCAGGCGGAGGATGATAGAATTGCACAAGAGATACAAAAGAAGCGCGAGAAAGATGGAAGGGATTCAGAACTGGAGAAGCGCAAGATGATGGTGAGCTATAGCATTTCATCTTTTTTTTTTGTAACCTTAACTTCAGGGTTATGTTGTGACATCTTTTGTTTCTGATGACATTCAGATAGCTTCTCCAATTATTTGGGTTCATATCGTTCTTTACCTCAACTACTGTAGGATGGAGATGGTAACTCAAGATCCCATGGAGTTGGCTCTGCTTTAAATAATGCCAATGTTAATGCTGAGGAAGAAAAGGAAGTGGATTTTAAACGCAGCTCAAGAACAAAGAACCGGTAAGTTGTTGATTTCTTGGAGTACCTTGAACTCTTTAAGCACCATTTAACTGATTCATGACATTAGATGATCGCACTATGTGCAATATTTAGTCAACACAGATGTTTATTTATATCGTTAGACTCTGCATTATTAACGCTTTATCCCGAAACCATGAAACACCTATTTTTATGTTTTGCCGGATGTCAGTTCAAATTGCAGATTTTGCGCCTCTTTACACAGTTGATATATAACGTTTAGTAAGTGCCAATCAGAGGTTCTTCCACTCCTTTCAGTAAACTATATTTTTTTACACCTCTGTAAAATATTATTTTTTATAGGTGGATTTTCTCAAAAATATGAAAGCCTGGATCTGAATTCTGATAAATATGTGGTATTGTAGATAAAACATTATGATGTTTGTTTTACGCTGATGTATTTTTTCTGAAGTGTCCTGGTCAAGGAGTGGTAATCATATGGTAGTTTCTGACTCACCCAAGTATAGAATCCACTAGACAGCTGAGCTTTGTGACCTCGAGGAAAATTCCCCGTCTTGATTCAACAACCACCAAATTGAGACATTGACATCTCATAGATAACTTTTCTTTGAATCAAACAACTACGGACTTGGTTATGTACGTTGGAGATGCTGCAATACGCTAATTCATGGAATGTAACACAACTTTGGGTTACTAAGGACACCTGTTACATACTGTATGCTGGATGGACATAATCTTAGCTTACCAATATGCCCTGAATAGGATGAGTTAAATTGATTTCTATGACATTGTTGTGGTGTTTGATGATCATGTGGACATATCTTGTTTGCTGATTGTGTGGACTTTTATTATCCATCCTTTTTACCTTCTTTCCTTTGAAATATATATGCTCAATTAGTATTGTTATGGTTGAGGTATTAAGGTACAACAGAATTCTGCTTAGGTATTGTGTGGAAAGTAAACAATTTGCTGCAAAAGACACATAATCAAGTTACTCATGGGAGTTTCCCCCCTCTTTTTCAGGGGAGATCGCAGATCCAGGAGCACATCATTGTCGCCCGGTGGTAGGAAGAGATCTATTTCTCCCAGAAGGCGTTCTCGATCTCCTTACAGACGTTCACCCTCTATTGATAGACACCATAGATCATCACGGCGTTCAGTTTCTCCCCGAAGGCATCCTCCAAGAAGTACTCCAGTTTCTAGACGGAGATCACCTTTTGACAGGAGAGGGTCACCTCCGTTGCCAAGATATCCATCCCCGTCTCCTCGCTGGAGATCTCCTCATGGTCGCAGAAAATCACCATCATCTGGGTCGCGGAGGTCACCTTCCCCCCTCCGTCGTCGTTCTCCTGCTCGTGCACCAAGGAGGTCACCATCTCCATCACGTCGAAGATCTCCCGTTCGACGCATATATTCACCAGCCAGGCGTCCATCTCCATCTCCAGTAAGGCGCAGACCAAGGTCCCCATCTCCAGCAAGGCGCAGGCTGCGGTCCCCTTCCCCAAGAAGTCGCAGGCTGCGGTCCCCATCCCCTGGAAGCCGCAGGCCAAGGTCCCCATCTCCTGAAAGACGCAGACCAAGGTCTCGGTCTCCAGTACGACGTCGGTCCCCATCACCTCACCGCTCACCCCTGATGAGGTCACCTAAACGCCGTAGGAGATCCCCAATTTCACCGAAAAGTCGTTCTGCAAATCGGAATCCCTCTCCACAGCGGAGGTACAACCAGATTTTCTTTCCACCCCACCCCTCTCTCTCTCTCTCTTTGAATTTGCCTCTAAATTTGATTACATGCAGGAGTATCAGTCCATACAATAGCAAGAGTCCAGATCATTCTCGCAGGAGTTTGAGTAGCGACATCGAGAAAGAAACAAATGGTGCGCCCTCCAACAAAGACCGAGTTGTGCTTGAAAGGTATTATGCATGGTTTTATTTGGAGACATGCCATCAGATACTGTTACCTTGTGGCCAATGTTACCTTATGTTCTTTCTCATATATAATCAGAAACTGTTTACGTCCCATTGTTGTAGGAATCGAGATAGATCAGATGATGACGATAATGAATCTGAGCAGCACAGGCTTTCAAAATCCTCGAGGCCTTCAAACAATGCAGAAAGGAACTCCACACGGGATAGGTGTGTATTATTTTTCGTACTGTGTTTGATATGCTTTCTTTCATATATTTAAAGATCTCATTGTCTTATGTGCAGCTCTTTCAAGAGCCCTGGGAAACATATTTCTAAGGACAGCACAGATACAAGTGCTGATGAAGAGGAAGGCAGTCGTGCCAGGTTGGACGTCATATTTTATCTTGCTATGGCAAAATCATCTGCATCGCATTTTCTTGATATTAATGTTAATTGTTTTCGCATTCAGAGAGAATTCACGGAAAGCTAATTCAGCACGTAGGAAAACCAAGGATTTCTCTACAGATCTGCATTCTAAGAAAGTCGACGATGACTCAAGCCCTGGAGAAAAATCTCCATTCATGTCACGCGACAGGTTAGATTCTGTTTTTCTGAAACTGCTTTTAGATTCTTAATTGTCACTCTTATTTGAAAATTTGAAAACCTGAATACTGCTAGTGACAATTAAGATCACACGATGCATTCTCTGGTACAGTAGTGTTTATTGACCTTTCTTAGTCGACAAGTGCTGCAATCACGCCCATAGCTATGATGATATCAATCGGCAAATAATCATGTGATACTGTGATCGAATATTGAGATGAATACGTTTGTGTTTCATAGCCATCTATCTGAAGGCATCACATCAACAGTCGTATGACATTGTTTTCCATTTTCCAGTAGCAAGAGCTTCCAGAAGAAACACCTTGACCAAATTTCAGAGTCATCGGAGGACGAGCTTGCTGGTAGAAAAATGAACCGTCAGATTGATTCTCCTGCCGACTCTCGTGGGAAAGAGCGTGAGGACTCCCAATCAGAAGATGGAAGTCCTGTTAAAAAAACCAAGAAAAGAACAGATGGTAACAGTCTCATTGATTCTGGTAGCTCAGGCTCCGAAGAACCTGAGAGACACAAATCCCACACTGAGAAGCGAAAGCATAAGAAGTCCCATAAGCATAATAAACATAATGATGATAGCTCTGAATCTGATTCTGAGTTAGATGACAAAGAGGCTAAGAGGAGGAGGAAGGAAGAAAAGAAGCTGCGGAAAGAGGAAAGGCGCCGAAGACGTGAAGAGCGGCACCGCAGAAGGGCAGAACGCCATGCCAGTAAACAAAAAAGGAAGCACCTTGACACTGACACCCCGCCTTCGGATCCTGAGAAGGAACAGAGTTCTGATTCAGACGCTGTTGTTAGGAAAAGAGATGCACACACAAGCAGAGAGGAGTCTGATCCTAAGAAACTTGAAATTGAGCTTCGTGAGAAGGCCCTTGAATCTCTGAGAGCAAAGAAAGCCATCAACCACTAGGCTGAGAAATTTCTCGCCACATATTTCTGAGTTTCTACTTTAAGTGCACATCTCATGTTATAGAAGCTTATATGATGCTGTTTAATATTCTGTGTGTTTATGTGGCAGTTGATCTGAGTTGAGGATTCCTGAGCTGTTTCCTTGATGCAGCTGCGTTCAGGCTTAGTAGCTGCTAGTTATCTGGTAATGTTTGCTTTTACAAATTTGTACGAGCTATAAAACTGATAAGGATATATTTTTGTGAACGTTTCCGTTTTTGTTTTGTTTTGATTAGTGGGAGTTCGATGTTCTGCGAAGTTCTTTTCTAGTGTATGTGTACCCTTGTCACAGAATTAGTTAACATATTATTGAACGTAGAATCTTAAGTTATTCATTTACTGGAAAAAAAATAATACAATCAAAGACTTGGTATTGGATTTGGATGTGGACTGAAGCTTGTTCTATAATATAATACCTGGATAAGGTGAACTGGCTACATGTCATGCACAGATTGGCATGTGCTTGCTGTGTAGCGATACCTTGTTTACTTATTCTACTTTGTGTGCACTTTGCTGATGTCCACTGTGTCACTTTGTTAATATGAATTTGAATTATTGGCAGATTAGCACCATGTGCACAAGCTTTTTATGTTCCTCAGGATGATATGATCCATTCAGCAAAAAGAAGTGGCTATCTTTAATCGTTGTGAAAGTCTTCTAAAGCAAATCGTCTTACTGGTCGTTTGGTTGGTTCTTCTTAGACTGAGGTTTGTACAGTGGCTAATATATTTTTGATGGCTAGATTCTGAACAAATGTTAAGAACCAATAGATATTTTAAACAATTGTTATGCATGCGTAGGTGTGCTTGCAGTCATTAATGTCCAGAAACTCTTAATGTTGGCTGAAGATAAAATGAAAATGGAAGACCATCACCACAAAATTGTATTCTAACATATGGGACAACTGAACCAGAAGATGAATTGTCTTTTAAGTTTTACATTGTATTCCGAAATTATCTTCCACGTGGGAATATGGCTATTGTCTGTTGCATCAGAGGGTTTGATGGAATCCATGTTCAGTTCATGAGTTTAGTTTATTATACATGAAAGTGTGTATGCAGTTTTACCTACCCCTCGTTATGAGCAGTGTCTCAGTTTTACTATGTTTTGGGCCTTATTTTATTGATTTTGATAACACTCTGATATTTTTAGTTGATATTGAGAATTTTGAACGACTGGACGAGTTAGATAAATATTAAAAAAGAACAGAGTAAAATGAGAAGCTTGTTGGGCCACTCTAGGAATTTATATTACCAAGTTTTTATTTACAAGGACAAAATTTGGTGATGGTTTTGTTTCTTTTCTGAAAGGTCGAGCTGACTCATTTGGTTCCGCGTCATCTGAATAGTTTTAATTTTCACCGTTGCTGAGAGTGTATTTTATTTGGTTTAAGGATGTTATGATCTCACTTTTGGCACAATTGCTGTTCGTTTCATGTTATTATATAGTTTCAATGGTGACCCTACATAGTGCTCTTTCCCTGACTTTGTGGTACTTGGTTTAGTTTGGCCCCTATAGTACTGGCGTGCAGGATTACTTCAGGTAATTAGTATATTTATAATGTAGAGTAAGTGCACCATGTTAGATTGTCGCTTGGAAAACTTGATAAAAGTCCAATCGTATGCGGACAGAGGTTGGTGAGCTAAACGTGGTTTTTTTCTGACTCACCGCTGGTGATACAATCGTCTATTAGGTGGGTGGGGAACGCTTGTGGATAGCTTGTTTTTGAAATTCGATACGACTATCCGTGACATTCTTTACGCCATATGATTTCATTAGTGCACCATGTTGGTTGTTCGTCCGCTTTTATTCGTTTACCTTGTGATGCATCTCAAAGCCGATGGCCGTGTCATCTAGTCAGGGATACACTCTTACATGTGCCTACGTTGTCAAATGACGTAAGGCGTCCAAATGGGAATGGAGGTCCAACAATGGAAATTTTGCTGGAGCCTGGACGTTGCTTTCCGTTTACCATGCTTGGCAGGATAGTGAAAACATCCTGCTGCGCCAGTGTCCACTCTCCGGTGTCCGCTTAAGCGAACTCGATTGCTCATTAGGTGTCGGCGCAAGGCCTGCAAAATTAGATCACGTTGAGTGTCATGATTGGCCAATGCATCATGGCATCATGCCATGCAGCACCACCGGCCGGTGTCCCAACGCTCTTTCGCGTCGCCCGAGTGGGTGATCAGCACGGAGCACGACCCCAGTGTCTCGCCGCGCGCACTGCAAGTTGTGCAAGTTGGCCCCGCCGGCCTTCACTCCGTTTGGCGACCAAATCCACACGTGCAGCGCGCGTACCGTGTCACCGCCACACCGGAATGATCGCGAATTCGAGAGCCTTACGGATGCAACATCAGGCTTGCAAGGGAGGGACTTCCGGTAGGGCAAGTTGGCCGGACTTTTTAAAGATCCGTGCCTTGTAAGCGAGAGCCGGTAAGACTTGGAACGGTACGTGGCTCGTGAAACGCATGCATGCACCGAGACAAGTGGCACCGCGGCGGCGACGAACCAGGGTCACAGTGCCTGGAACGTTGACGCGTCATCGTTTCGTCGCTGTTCAGAGTTGAACGCCGCGAGCGCAACTAGCTAGGCGCGGAGGCGCGGACGCCGCACAGGTCCAGAGTCAAGAGACGCTCATGCGCTGACAAGGTCCCGAGCCTGCATCGGCGGCGAGGCGTCTAGTATCACCAACTAGACCCGCGATACCGCTCACCCGACTCGTTCGGTCGTCGGCCGCTGCGCGGGCGTAACGTGTCGCGCGGGGTCACATATACTCACACCCCCCTGTTCGTGTGAAATTTCCTTTCCTGCAGGCCGCCGCTGCATGCATGGGGCCCTCTACGCTCGGTGCATCCCTATCCGGCTTTGAATGACGCGACTGCTCCCACGTGGGCAGGTTGGGCTGTGCGCGGTCATACGCGCGTGCGACGCCGACCCCGCGTCCCATGCGCCGGCTACCCCACCGCAGCTGGGCGACGCTCGCCGGGTGTCGCCGCGCCACGCTGCCCAACGGCCGGAATGGCCCCGGCGCCTCCGTCCTTATGTGTTGCAGTGCTCGTAACGTGCCCTTCCCGCGCGGCGGCAGCAGCATCAATAGCTCCGTCCGTACGTGCCTTATCTGCCAGCCGCAACCCGCAACAGCGTACGACTCGCGTACGCCACGCATGCCGAACGGAGGTCGCGGCGGAGACGTGAATTTGTTGATAGGTGTACCGCGGTCAAATCCGTGGAAATGTTGAGCCTAATCTAATCCGGGGGCGGGCTCTTGCTTCGTCGCCGGGCCAAGCAAAGACGGACGCGCCGGTGCACACTGCACAGTAGCGGAGGGGCCCGGCGCGGAACAACAACGTCAGGTCCGATGTGAATGCCTGCGCGCGCGCCAAAGGCCCAACCACCACCACCGCTAGCTGCTGCTTGCTTGCTTCCGTCTCAACACGACAGGCAACTTGTTTGGGTCACACTTCAAAGATCAAATCAGGCACAGCGTCTCTCCATATTGCCCGGCCGGGGTCACACCCACCAATTGGACCTTTGGGGGCGGCGAGCAAGGGAGATTCCTGTTTCTACACGAATTTACGGCGCTGACGAGGCGAATAAGCAAGCTGCTTCGACACGAATGTTCCTTTCTTTTCCCTAGCACATTGCACTCCGTCAGTCCGTGAGACGGTGCGTGCGAGCGAGCAGATAGACCAATATAGGAGTAGTAGCACGTTCTCCGAGCATCCAAAGATAGGCAAACAACAGTGAAGATCGATCCCTTTCGTTTCGTGGGGGTTTGGAACATGTAGACACACACGCACTCCCAAAAACACACCCTATCATTTCTCATCCAGCAGCGTCCGGTGGGGTCCAGGCACAGTAGCTCCATGCTCCTTTAAATCGGCACTGACAAGTACTACTCCCTCCGTTTCAAATTATAAGGCCAGTTTCAATTGAGTGTTTCATTTACATTAAATTATACATTATATATGCATCTTTTGTTGATTTGATAAGTGAGTTATGATGAGAGAGATAAGAAACTTTCATATTTTATGAGAGGTCTTTCATCCAAATGAAAGGAAGCTAGCTCCCTTTTTTAAAACTAGTTTTAAAAAGAGTACAATGAAAGGCTTAATTGAGACTGGCCTAAGCAGTTGCACAGGAATTAAGGAGAAATGAAAAAGTGATGAACACAGAAAACAATAAGGAATGAAGAAAGAGAGAGATAAATGCATTGAAAAACGATGCATTGAGAAATGAAAATGAAAAAAGACAAATACATTAGAAAATAAGAACTACTTATATTTTAACAAAAATTTTGAACGGTAAAACTACTTATATTATGAAAAGGAGTACTACTCCCTCCGTGATGAGAGCATTTTTTTTCCCCTCTCGAACCGAGCTGATTTGGGAAAAGGGGAAGGAAGCGATTGGGGAGCATTGGCGGTAGTGGGGGGAAGTTCTTGACGGGACGGGTCTTTTCCTGGTGGGGCAGACAAGAATGCGATCTCTGATTCGTAGCGGCTGGAAGTACTGTTGACCAGCGAATTAGGCTGCTCCATTTTTGTGGGTTCTGTCATGTTTTTTATTTACTATAAATGACATGAATTCCAGACTGATCATTTCTACGTTTCTTATTTATTTCTCGAAGCAGTAGCACTAGGTTTTTATCTTTTGAAGGTGGCCATCATTGCTTGTCTTGGATAATAGCACAAGTTCGATGACTATGCACAAGTCGAAGTACTACTCTTGTACATAAAATCATTTCCAAACTAGAATTACATGTCGTAAGATCTATATACGACCCTCATTTTGTATGATAAAGTTAATCATAATGTCGATCTAAGTGTTAATTTTGACCGGAATAAAAAATTGCAAGGGATGTAAACGTTTACAAAAAAGTGGATTGATATGAATCAATGCACTAGCAAGCCGGTGTGTGTCAAAATCATCATATCTCCTCACTGTCAAGTTCAGTGTCTCAGCAAATATAAGTAGACTATCAGCCTGTTCGGCAAGCTGCAACTGTGACTGCGACTGCAGAAAAATACTAATTTTGAACATTGTAGCTGTTGCTGAAGAAATAACTGCGAATACTGTAGCTGCTGATGCCTGCTGCAAAACCTTCAACCGAACAGGCTCTATATTAAAAGACGAGTGAAAACTATTTTAAATTTTATAATACTATATTGAATTGCATGCATCTGTGTACTGACATGGAAAGACTCTTACAGGTGAAACATGTAACTCAAACACTATTTCAAATTTCATTTCGTTAGCTAGAACTAGAATAAAAAACTATATTAAAAGTGAAACATGTAACTCAAACACTATTTCAAATTTCATTTCGTTAGCTAGAACTAGAACTAAAAAACTATATTAAAAGATGTAACGTCTCACCTCTTCGAGGTCGGCCCGCACACCCCGCACACCTGACAACTCTCTAGAAATTCTGAAATTGCTCCAACCCAAACACGTTTAACCTCAAAGTTCTTTCAAAATAAGCTTAAAAAAAAAGTTACAACTTGTTAACAGGAGTATTCTATCAATCCTATTAAGCTTTAGGTCGGAGTGTTTACGAGTGGAAAATATTAGAAATTTCATTTCGTTATATATCTTGAACTAGAACTCAAAAACCATACTAAAAGACGAGTGAAAACTATTTCAAATTTCATTTCAACAGACAGAACTAGAGAAAAACTGATTAATACTGAGCTCATCGAATTGTTCACGATCGAGGAAATACGCATACGAGAAATTGTTTGCGGAGGAAGAACTAATTTGGGATATCAAGAGCAATAGTAAAAGCGATGGCATAATGGGTTCGAATGAAAATCCTTGCACCAACACGCAGGTAATCCTTGCAAACAACATGATGAGCTGCGCGTTAACTAGCAACCATCGATGGATCATGGATTTGGACAGGCATGTAAGAATTGTACATTCCACAAGCTCGAATTGCAGAAGAAATGAAAAGATCACACAAGTACTAAGGCATGACATAGCACATGAATATAATTAACAAGGTAATTCAGCTACTGCAAGCAACTAGCTATAATTAGGGAAGAAGAGGAAATCTAACTAGCAGAGATCGAGGTCGTCGATCGAGAGAACTCGCTGCCCGGTACGTGCAGCGTTAGAACGACGTTGGCGGCGGCCGCGTGACGGCCGCGTGTCCCCACTGCCCGAACATGTCGTGCGGCGGCGTCTGCGGGACGGCGTACATCGACGGCGGCACGACGGCGCCTCCGCTGCTCTGCTGCTGCTGCTCCAGCTGCGCGGTGGTGGCGGCGCCCTCGGACGAGCCGGACAGCACGGCGCCCTCCTCGGCTTCCTGCTCCAGCGGCAGCCTCTCGTAGGTGGCGTTGCCGAACGTGGCGGCGATCACCATGACGGGGCCCGACGCGATCAGCTCGCCCATCACGCTGCCGCCCACCACCTGCCCCTGCCCGCCGGCGAGGTACACGGCGAGCCCCGTGGCCCCCGGCGGCGCCGGCGCCGGCAGGAACGCGCCGGACAGGGACAGTAACTCGAACCGTCCCCGCAGCGCGACGGCGGCGGCGCCCCCGCCCCCCGCCGGCTGCCGCAGCGTCACGTTGGTGACGGCGCCGCTGCCGCTGAGCACGGACACGCCGCGCTGGCGGCGGCGCGAGAACCCCGCGATGGCGTCGACGATGTCGGCGCCGCTGGCGATCTCCAGCACGTGGGAGCGCATCGCGTTGGGGCTCTCCCGCGTCACCACCACCGGCGGCTTCGGCTTGTTCTTCGACCCCGGCGGCCTCCCGCGCGGCCGGCGCTGCGCCCCCGCGCCGGCGGGCGGCGGCGACGCGTCGTCCTCGTCGTTGTTGCTGCTGGCCGGGCCCGAGCCCGCCGCGCCGACGTGGGGGCCGTAGCCGTGGCCGTGGTGCTGCTGTTGGTGGTGATTGCCCTGCAGCGAGTGGCCGTCCAGGCTCCCCATCTCCTCGGCCGCCGCGCCGCCGCCGGCCGGCCACCGGTTTGTTGCCAGCCCTACTATTTTCGTAGCCGGGAGAGAAACCGCTAGCTAATCAAGAAGCAGCCTCTGAGCTAGCTAGGGGAAAGAAATCACTATGGGCCGGCGGCGTTGCACTTGCCCTCCGCGGCGGATATTTATGCTGCTTCTAGACTTCGCTTCTTCCCTTTCCCCTCGAAAACCTTCTGGTGCAGCGACTATCAGCTACGGATTGGATTCCAAGGCCTTGGCATACAGCCCCCAACCGGGACATATATACACGGTACGGTCACGGCGCTTATTATTGCGGCCAGTGGCCAGTGGCGAAGGAGTAGCTTGCTACTTGTAGTAGCTACATGTGTACGTTAAGCGGCGTCATTGCGAGAGAGGGACAGAGAGAGATGGTGAAGGTTCGGGGAAAGCTCGCGCGGTGGCGCCACGGCATGGCCTGCGGAATGAATTTCTGATCGATCCATCGGCTACGATGGGCCGGGGTTTGAAAAACTGTCGTGGAGATAGACGAGCATCAGGCGCTGAGAGCGTGAGGTGATGGGCGCGTGCATCACGCGGTGCTAAAACACGTGCTCCTTTGTATGCGCGGGGTGACCGTTCCAATCCTCTGCCAGCAGCTGTTAACTCTCGGGAAACCATCAAAGTGTGCCGCTGCCGTTTACGTATGGAAACGAGAAATTTTTTTAAAAAAGAAAAAGAAAAGAAAAAGAGAGCTATATTCAGCCTCTTCGTTCGGATGTTTTGCAGCAAGCAGCAACAGCAACTACAGTGTTCGCAGTTTTTTCTTCAGCGGCAGCTACAGTGTTTCAGCAGCAGGTACAGTGTTCACAGTTATTTTTCTGCAACCGCAACCGCAGCTGCAGCCTGCCGAACAGCCTGATTGATTACTCAACCGTATCACTATATCCATTTGATTGCAAATCGTGTAGCCCGGCCTCCTCTTGATTACACCAAAAAAAAACATATATACACTATGTCAACACTGATATATCTATTTACTTGATTAGTCAATGATATATTGTAAGTTCAACTTCTTCGATTTTCCAATCGTATTTCACCAACAGTACTGCAGACAGGATAAGGCCAGAAATAATGAGCAAGGTAGGGACTGCGTGCTGGGGACGGACAAGAACCGGTGCATGCATGTTTGCATTCAAAATTACAAGTCTTTTGTTATTTTGACCGCGGTTTCAATGGGTTTTGTCCGAATAGTCATAAGAGATTGGGTTTCTCTAAAATAGCTTTAAAACCGTTGTCTCTTCTCTATAATAGCCATCTATTTTTTTTGAGATGAAATTACCCCACCCCTTCTTCTTCCTCCGCCTCTTCTTCTTTCTCCGTGAGGCTGCTGTGCCCTGCTCCAAACTATTGTGGCCATGTCCTGTTGTCGGTGTCGTGCTTGCCAGCTGCTCGCTATTGCTTGCTAGCTCGCATTGCTAGCTGCTGCTCCAGTCCAAAGAATCCAGGGAGAAGAAGATTCGTGGCTTGCTTCCAAAAAAAGAAGATTCGTGGCATCTTGCTCCTGTACCCGGGGAAGCTGTGTTTGCGTTTGGCTAAGAGCTGCTGGTATTGCACGGCAAGGAACAGGAGGAAAGAAGGAAGGGGAACCCGAGCGGAAAACTAAAAATCCGACCATGAGCCTCGAGCTGCTCCACATGGCGCGCACCGACGGACCGGCACGCGGGAGGACCTCGGGCCTGCTCCACATGGAGGCGCTCCTTCACGTGGCCGCCGCGAACGGGCACGCGGCGGACCTCGGGCCTGCTCCGTCGCGCCCCGGGTCTCCTTGCTGCTTGCCACGCTGCACGGGGGGCAGGAGGTGGGCGGGAAGGGGCGGGGTAGGGCCGGGAAGCGGGCGGCGGCGGCGAACGGCGACCGGGCGACTCCATGGCGAGAGGAAGAAGAAGAGTGCGAGGGCAATTCCGTCCAAAGAAAATGAGACGGCCATTATAGAGAAGAGGCAATGGGTTCAAGGTTATTTTAGAGAAGCCCAATCTCCTGAGACTATTTAAACAAAACTCATCGAAACCGCGGTTAAAATAGTAAAAGACTCTCAAAATTAGGAGTATCAGGTTTCGCTAGCCACCCATTCTTGTCGTTCTTCCCTTTTTAAAGACTAGCATGCAAGTTACGGACTGTTGAGGACAAGGGAACACACTGATCGTCCAACTTTCTTTCAGCCATACCCAGCCTGTTCGTTTCGCTGCAGCTGCGGCTGCAGAAAAATAACTGCGAACACTGTAGCAGCTGAAGAAACACTGTAACTGCTGCAGAAGAAATAACTGCGAACACTGTAGCTGCTGCAAAGCAGCGAGACGAACACGCTGACCATTCGTTCCCACCTAAGCCTTAGTTTCCTTTTAAAACGAGAGTGATCATTTTAAAAAGAGATAATAGCGTTTTAACTATAATTTTAGATTCTAATTATGTTTTTATCATCGATTTTCACATTTTACAAGATCATCATTGATTGCTTTCAGATTTTGCAAGATCACTATTGATTTTTTAAAAACTGATGGTAAAATCGCAAAACTATTTTGCAAGATCACTATCGTTTTTCGAAAACTGATGATGAAAACGTAATTAGAGTCTGAAAGAATGGTTGTTTTATAAATGTCTTTTTTAAAAATTAAGCTACATATATTCTTGCAAATAACATTTCCCCTGATGCGTGATTGATCAAGCGGGAAGCTACTGATTAGCATGAGCCAAATGGTCTCTAGCTAGGGTTGGTGTGATAGTCCCGCCGCGCGCTTTCGTGCCGGAGTGTCCTTGTCCCGCGCGCACGACATGGGCAAACTCGATGGTTGGCGCGTTGCGATCCGCGAAAGCGACGGCAGCCGTGGCACGACGCCGTGGCCGCCGCGGGCTGCAGGGGCCATGGGCCCTGCTCCACTGTAGCCGCAGGCCCACGATCGCGCCAAGTACACTGCATGCAGCGCCCTCCTCTCACGGATCGGGATCACCTGAAATGGAGAACAAAATTCAGATGCGCTACAGTAATCTGAAATTTTCTTTTTTCTCACCGTCCGATCTGAGTTGAACGGTCTAAATCAATCGCTACAGTGTGCATAATACAGTACCAAAATGTTGCCACAGTAACCTGGAAAACTGTTCAAACAGTAACTGCTACAGGGTTAATTCAGGCCACTGTAGCCGTTCTCACAGAAATTACTGTAGTGCACTACGAATTTTGTGAGTACTTCAGGGGATCCGGATCCCTCCTCTGACCCGTCGTAGACGTGACGTCTCGGTCTTGACTTGCGGCACATCTCCTCACAGTAGGTGTTAATGGTTTGATTAGGCCCTAAAGAAAAGGTTAATGGCTCGAGCTTTTCAATCGGGCTGTTGGGAATTTCGCCGGAAACACGTCGACGTCGTTCGCGAACTTTGGGGGCTCGCTGGGGCCGCCGCGCGGCCTTGGTTTTCCCAACCGATTGTGCACCTGTCCGCGTCTGTCAACAGTTGCGGAGTGTGATTAGCGTCCGTTGAAACTTGTGTTTCGGGATGAGAGAGAGGGGGCGACGCGGGCGACGCGGGGGGCGACCCGCCTAGGGTTTCCCCGCCGCCGCCGCCGCCGGCCGCCGGCAGCCCCTCCGCTCTCCCCTCCTCTCTCCTCCTCCAAGCCTCTCCCGTTCCCCTCCCCTTCCACCTCCAGCCACTCCCCGTTCCTCTCTCGCAGCGAGATTCTCCCGCCTCGGTCGCCGGTGGTCGTCGTCATCCACTCCGGTCTGCTGATGGCTGGAGTTGGGGGCTGGGTCGCCCTCGCGGCTGGGTCGCCGCCGTCCTTTGCTCCGGCTGCCGGATTCAAGGGGAGCCGTGGAGGGGGCCTCGGGCAAGGCGTCGCCGACCCCCAGATCCAATCGCCGTTTCCCCGCCCTTCCCCGGTTCCGGTCGCCGTCGACAACACGGCGAGGTCGCCGTCGCCTTTCACTCGTGTCGCGGAATCCACTGGTCGCCCTGGACGGAGCGCTGGGTGTGGCGGCGCCTCCCTCAAGCAGCTCCAATCGCCGCCGCCTCACGCCTCCTCCATTTCCTTCGCCGTCGCCGCCGTTGTTGGGTCGCTGTCGCCACCACGGCGTTCCCCTACGCTCCAGGAGCAGTTGGAGATTGCTCTGGATGTGGTCGCTCGCTTGGGCCTCGCCGCAGAAAAGCGGACGCTTTCCGTCGCTGAAAGGTCGCTCTGTGAATTCTTGCAGGCTAAGATTTCCTCCTTGGAGTCCGAAGTCGCAACACCTCCGGTGGACACGGTCGTGCAACTTCCCTGTCCAGAGGCCATGGCCGTGCGGCCTGAGCACACGCCACAGCCAGCTGCTGCTTGCACTCACGATGCGAGGCCTAGTGCAGTTGAGAGTTTGCCACTGGATCTACGCCCTGCTGCCGTTCCAGCACTGCCCACGGCAGTTGGCGTCAAGGCCAATTCCCGGCACACAGCACCCATCGCCCACATCAAAGTCAGAGAATGTCATGGTAGATTGTTGGTCGCAGCCCCATATGGTGGACAAATGGTCGCGGGAAGGCGTACACGGTCGGGTAAGATAGTACCGCCGCTCAAGGCGTCAAAGCTTGGTTTGCAGGTGGCAACTACAAAGAGGCAACAGAACTTGAGAAGGTTAGCGAGACGTCGTCGAAGCTCTTGTCTTGCGGTCAGGAGTTCCTCACAGGGCTTTGTCTTCGATGGTGGGACGTTTAGAGGAGTAGGTCATAGTGGTGGCTCTTTTCTCTCGTCGTTGTGTGTTGCGTGTGGTTTCATTTTACTTGTGTTGTTGGTCGGTGGTCGTGTTTCGTGTCGCGAGTAGTCACCTTAGGTCTTTGTGTGTTCCGCCACTTGGTGTCTGTACCAAGTTGGCGTGTCGGTCGCGGTGATGTTGTAAAACTCTCTTCTTCTTAATGAAATACGTGCAATGCGCGTTCTAGAAAAAAGTGATTAGCGTCCGTTGCTATGCAGAGAACTTGCCATGCTTGCAATCCGCAAGGGGCTTTCGTGCAGTGTCGCCGATTAGATGCTTCGGTCTCACCGTCTTACTCTCACCCCTGTTACGTTAGGTTCTCAACTGGGACATGTTACATCATTTCTCATCCACACTTGCCCATTAGTCTTAAAGTTTAATACAGAGAATCTTTCTAATTAAAGGTATTAAATAAAATTTAATTACAAATTTTTTTTACGGATGGGTGTTAATTTACGAGACGAATCTAACGAGCCTAATTAAGCTATGTATTGCTACAATGATGCTACAGTAACTATCGTCTAATCACGGCTTAATTACCCTCATTAGATTCGTCTCGTAAAATAGCCCAAAGTTCTGCAAAAAAAATTATAATTATATTTTATTTAATACCTTTAAATAACAAAATTTTTGGACTAAACTTTAGTCCTAAACGAAACGAACACCTCTCTGTCTACCACGAAGTTTTCCGCGCCACCTGAGAATGTGAACTCTCGCCTTGTGCAGAAAGAACCACAGACAGAAGAGAAGAATCCTTCGTTGCTTCTCTTGCAAACGAAGCAAGGCAGCGCACGGGGTTTGACGAAAACGCTTGCCGACGTCGGCAATGCAGGGACGTGGAGGCTGAACGTCAACATGGCGCCGCCGCAAAGCAGAAGACTTTCGAGGCTCGCTCCGCCTACTTGCCTCGCCTCGGTCCGTCGCTGGTCGCCCGTCCATGCCTCATACTCCGCCGTACAGATTGAACGGCCGGATTCACCGCGTCCAAACCGAGCGGCGCGCCGGAGACCGGAGGCGCGAGCATTGCGATATACTACCGTCTAGGCGTCTACGTACGGCGGGGCTGGACAGAGATGTACTGGCTTACGAGGCCAGAGTACGATTTTCATTACATCAGTGGTTACGCGGCGCGGAGGGCGACGGCTGCAACTGGCACGGCGTCGAGTCCAATCTATCAGCTGCAAGGCCGCGGAATCGGCGCATGTGGCGCCAAAACGTGCGTATATATCCACATGTGACATGCCGTCCGGAAATTCCGTGGACTTTGTACATAAATAAGTTTTGACAATCAATTACGTACTTATCTGGCTTGCTTGCTAAGTTGCCATGCGTCGTTGTGTTTGACTTGCGCCGGAACAAGGAAGGACAGACAGTGATTTTCAGGAGAAAAAACCGTACCACCTGAATTTCAAATTGTATATGCTCGTACTAGCACGTAGATGCAAAGTTTCTGCGAAAATATCGGATAACTAAGGTCACTGTTGGAGCGCGATCGCTATGCACGTATGACATGCAACTTGGACGAAATTTATGCATGGACTGGGTTGGCCAGGTCGGATGCTCTGACCTGGGAAGTCTTCTATAAATGGAAGAGCGAGTATGCCTTGTAATAATTCGGAGACTCATTGGATAATGCCAAGAAGAATGTGAACCACACAATGTTGGACGGCTTCGTTGTTTGACCTCCTTTCTTCGCTGCTCCCCACTTGGGTGGCTCTTCGAAAGGGACTGAAGTTTCATGTTGTTTTTCCCGTTTCTAAAATATTCACAGGCTTTCTCTCTTCCCGTAGCAGATGATGCTTCAGTTGTCACTTGAGCCTTACACTGTATAGGCATCATCTGGAAGATGCTCCAGAAAAAGGAAGAGTCTGAAAAGGGAAAAGAAATTCGATGTAACGAAGCGTATGGATTGGTTGGTTCTACGGCCCCCAAAATGGGCAGCAACTGGTTGCTGGTGTCACCGAGCAGTTTCTTCCAGCATGACTGAATTTAAAACGCTGCACGTCAAAGCCCCCAAATACGGACCATTACACTCTCCTTTTGCCTCCGTCAATGGGAACTTCCATCAGATTTGACTCTCCTCACAGACCAAACTTCTCCCGTGAAACGTTCAGGCACTTCGGCTGAAATATCTCCGAATTTCAGTCGATTGATAACCTAAACATAAATCTGCTTCTTCCAAGAAAGAGAATAGTTCAGATGTTAAGATGGTACTAGCATGTGATACGATTCAGAAAAAATGGATAGCATGCGAGGATTGTTCTGAAAATCCCCTCGAAAATTGTACGGTTTTGTTTATAGAAAGAAGAAAATGAAAACACAGATATCTGGCCCAGCTCCCAGGTAGTCCAGCACTTTACAGATACAGCCCACTTAAATTCCAAGCAGATGGGCTATCTTGTACACGTCCTTTGGCCCAACGGGTCTAATGCTAAAAGAAAAAAAAAATCAATTACCAAATGCATACGAGAGCGAAAGGGCATGTAGCTTAATGATTACAAGAGTCTCAATACTCCCTCCGTTCCTCAATCTAAGCATTCCTGGGATTCAAACTTGGAAATAAGGAGGAAGGCAAAAGACACTGCTGCCCCTAATCATTCTCCAACACACACGAATAGATTACTCTGCCGCACAATAGCAGCCAAGCCCTGGCAGAGAAGGGGAGGACGCCGTCGCGCGGAGGAGGGAGGGGAGGCCGGGGTCGCCGTCGACACAGTTCTCTTCCACCAGGGCACCGCGCCTCCCCGAGCTCCACCACTAGTAGCGCCATCCATGGCGAGCTGGGGAGGAATGGATCTGCGCCACGGCCGAGGGGGGCGACCAGCCACCGCAGAGAGGAAGGAACAAGCACCGAGGAGGGAGACCGACGTCGCCGTTGCGCGGAGGGAGGAAGGTCGCCGTTGTCGGCCGCGACGTGGGCTTGCTGCAGCAGCGAGGAGCTCGTCGGGTGCCTCGCCGTCGTTCAACCGGCGTGCCTGCTCCGGGCTGTCGAGCCTGGCAGCCTTTTGCTTCGGCGCGTATGCGTTGTCCCGGGTAATTTAAAACCTGAAACTACGTGTTATCGTGCTTGTTCCAAGATCGAATGCAAGCACACACGTAAAAGCAATTGATTTCATACACGCATACAATAAAAATCCTTATTTATTTTACATCATGTGTTCAACCATTACAAGCTCTTAAAATACATAAGCCGACCGGCTAAATAAAACTCGAAGAAGCAAAGAAACTCCAAAATATTCGCAGCGCATCTAGTGGTCATCGCCCAAAAGTCCACAGGCAAACAACCTAGATGAATCTAGAACGAACCACCGGAAATATCGTCATAACCCGCAGCAAAATACCCCTGATCTAATGGATACTCCGAGACTTCTTCTTCATCATCTTCTGATTAACAAATTGCAAGAGTGAGTACATTGGTACTCAGCAAGACTTTATGTATGCAGTGGGAATTATTTCGATGCAGAATTTCTCAGAAGAAGAAATGACATAGGCTCATCATACATAGATACTTAGAGTAAATAACTTTAATGGAATTGTTGCTAAATGAAAACATTTCAAATGTAATGGCATAAATATAAGCACAAGTAAATAATCAAGGTAATAATGTTCCAATCTTGACCTCCATGCCAAGAACCTAATATTCACTACTACCATGACGTGAATATTTTCCAAAGGTAAACATCATATTCCGAACATCAACATAATCATTGTTACTTTTAATTCCCACCATTTTCTAAACAAAGATCCATTATTAAGGAGCTTGAGACCGCAAGCACGGCCATTCGAATGGATTATTACTCTGCAGAGTTTGTACACTGTACCCATGGAATATGAGTGACCGTCTATGGCACTGGCCGGTGCCGTGCACTCACGAAGAGAGCACATCGGTATCATACATAGTTGTTTCATTAATTAATTCTATACTTCTCCTCTCTAAATTACATGATTCCCTCCTTTACCGGGCAACTAACACCCCAGAGGCTAATCCTCCTTGAACATTGGGTAATTAGGCCAGAGGGTGCAATTCATTGTGTCGGCAAGCTTGTCCCCACGCGTATAGCAATGGGAGCCCCTTCGAATAACCCCAACAAAGTCGGGAATTATCCGCACAATCCCTACTTCTAGAAAACAAGTATATCACTAATTAATTACTTGACTAATGGTCGTCCCATACCGAACTTCCATGGTTGCACGATTATTCCTTAAATCAAGATTTATTTGTACCGGTCCTTATGTGACATGACGGGTCTCCCAAGATCACCATTGTTGATCCAATCATTAATCCATCAAAATAATTCCACCACCAAACCCGTCATCGTCGACATTGTGTAACAACATAACCCTAAACATCCCATTACATAAATCTGAAATTTTAGTGACATTACAAGCACTTACATTTATACCAATTAAGTTCTTGTATTTAATTAGCCCTTAAAATCCCTTAACATACATAAGCGTAAAAGAAAGTTTTGTTCTACCAGTAAGCCTTAGGTTTCAAAGTGTATAGCTCAAGGGGCAATGCAGCAATTATAGGAGATCACAAACCATTTTTCCATAACCATCTTTTAGTGGATAATTATCAATACATTATTTAATCCTACATATATTGCATATGAATCAACTATTTTCATAGGATCGATATGGTCAAAGGATGCTTGCCTTGCTGCTGATCTTCTTCAACCCACTTGTTCCTCGCAATTCGGGTCCTTGAATTCCTGCTCGTCGGTGTTCTCCGAGACGTTCGGATCGTCTATACGATGCAATAAATAAAATCCAATAAATACAAATAAGATCCAAATAAACACCAGATTTAAAATGATGCATATTTTTGTATGTATGCATGGACCATGAAGTTACATGAATTATGCAGCGAGAATCACTTGAATCGGAGCTCGCACGGCAAATCTACGCGTAGTCGAAATTAACTATGTAAATAAATCAAAATTGGTCATTTTAGTCCAAAATGATCAAATTCATCCCAAATGAATTTCAAGGCTAAAATATTGTTCTTATACAGCATAGTATACCCCTAGGGTTGATAAGGCCATATTCACTTAGACAATATTTTAATTCATTTAATTTTTCTAAGAAAATACTTATCGTGTATGTAACAAGCATATCTATTTAAAACAAATGACGTTTAATATTTTTATTCTTACTAAAACAGTACTATCAGTGGTTTGCAAAATAGAGAACTAAGTTTTTCATCTATGGTGATTGTGTACATATCTATTAAGTAAATTTAAATAAATTTTCCATAAGAAACATATGATTTTCTAGAAAATTAAGCAACCCTACAAATCATTCTTTTCAAACCTTTTCCTATGATCAACCATGCATCTACAGTAGAGGTAAACTCTGAATAGTTCAAAAAGTAAATTGATTTTGTTTATTTTCTATATGCCAATTCCCTAAGTATTTATTTTGAAACAAAGCATAAAGTTAACTTATTGATCACTATGAATTTTTCCTAAGCACATATGTCATATTTCTACATAAAAAGGAACCTAGAAACATAAGAAAACATTCTAGTAATTTTCCCAAATTTTTCCCTACTATTTTTCTATCTATTTTGAGCTAAAATCAGTTAAATGATTTCTGGCAAATCATAGCGCGACACGTCATTGGCTTAACACTTAATTCAAATTAGCGCGCGTGAACAGTGAAGCGGCGGCAGAACGGCTCGTCGCCGGCGATTCCGCGGCGGGAGCTCGTTTGACGGTTTGGCCTAGGCGATGCACGTCACCAAGGGCTACTACCGGTGGTCGTATCGTCGCCGAAGATGGACTTTGTAGCGGCGGCGACCACTAGGACCTAGGCGGCGCGGCGGTTAGGGCGACATTGCGATGCAAGAAGGAAAGCACGACCATGTGTTTATGCACCCATTCTAGCACCTATGAGCTGCAAGGAAGCTCACCAAACTGTCACTCAGCTGGTGGTGGTGGTCAGAGGCGGCAGGTTCACCGGCGGCGGGCGACAGAGCAGGGGCGACGACGGTGTGCCGGCAGTCCCGCGCTTGTCCTCTTGGAAAATGGTGAAGAGTGAAGAGTTAGCGTAGGCAATAAGGGTCACACAAGTGCAAGGAATGGACAAGAAGCTCACCGGAGAAAGCTTCCAATTTCCGGGGATGGCGGCGGCGGCGCGATAATGGGGAATTTTTGAAATTGGAGCAAGGTGAAGCTTATCTCTGGCCAAGAGGTGGCCGAGAGGGCTGGAAAGAGGGAGAAGGAGAGGGAGAGTGAGCAACGCTGGGGATTTTATCCCTTGGGGAGGCGGTTCGCGTGAGCGTGCGCCGGTGCACGCGTGGCGCGCAGGAGAAGAGGGAGAAGGAGCGCGAGAGAAGGAAGTGAGGCGCGTCCGTGAGTTCCGGAGGGAGCCAGGGCCTGCGGGGCGCGCGTGGCGACGGCCGGCGCAGCGCTACAGCAACGGTACAACGGCGCACAGGGAGGCGGCGGCGAGGCTGCCAATGGCGGAGCACGGCGCGGCGAGGCATGCGCCAGAGAGAGAAGAAGGCGACGCGGGCTGGCTGGGCTGGATTGGGCCGGACTGGGCCGAGCAGGTGAGTTTCT